>ML685755.1:56203492-56223416 GCA_007922175.1 Pelusios castaneus
CACACACACACACACACACACACACACACACACACACACACACACACTTTTAAAATCTTTGGCAATCTCTACACTTGTAAAGTTAAGTCAACTTAAGAAAGTGGCTACACTTTACGTCGACTTCAGTTGATCTTGTTAAGTTGACGTAACAGTAGACATAGCCAGCCACACTGGCTTTAAATCGACCTTCAGAGGAGGTGTTATTAAGTCGATTTAAGCTGTTATTAAGTCGATTTAAGGGAACGCTTAAATCGACTTAATTAAAGCCCAGTGTGGACGCAGCTTTGTGTAGGTCGACTTAAGCGTCCTTAAGTCGACCTACATCGCCAGCGTAGAGGCACCTTTGAGACTATAACAGGAGGAATGCTGGCAAGATGCGAGCCACACACCAGGGATTGTAAAACTGTTTTACTGTTGTGATTGGATCTTTAACATGAAGACGCAGAGCTATTTTGCTGACTCATCCTGGAAACCAGACCAACTGGATCCAAGCAGGGGAAAATCTTAGAAACAGCCAGCTGCAAAGGGAAGCCAAACGAGGGTTTATATTTGTTAGCTAAGACTAACAGAAATCCCCAGAAAGCGTGTGTGTGCGCAGGGAGACTGTAGTTTTGGACAATAACCTCTTGTGTGAGTGCTACACAGAGGGAGCTAAAATACACGCCCGTGAAATTTCCCTTCTGATACTCAGCCAGCGTTAGACCCAGGTAGAAATTGGAATGGGTTCCGCTCTCCCGGTTGGCTGGGCTGCCAGACTGCGGGTGCCACAATGGCGGTCACTTTGCAGGAACCATGGCAGCTGACAGCAGGAGGCTCAGACATGCCAATTTTAATTAAAAGCTTCATTTCCCAGCACAGCATCTTTGCAGCCTCAGTGGTGGGAGAGGTGTGACTCATCGTGGGATCTTCTGCATGGAGCAGGACAGAACAGGAATGGCAGCTCTCTCAGAACAGGGAGCTTTTTAAAGAAAATTGCACTGAAAAGATGCTTCCAATCCCCAATCAGTGGTGGGGAAAGTGGAAAATTGCAGGTAAATGAAACAATGAGCCTGGCCCAGAGCTCTAGACCCTCACTCATCTCAGTCAGAATCTGGACATCACAGCTGGGCCTTATTTTGGGAACAGGTGAGCAGCTCAATATTTACAGCAGCAGCCCCACTGCAGATCCAATCTGTTCACTCTTCGCTGAAAGGCAGAGAACTCAGCTCCCAGCTCTATACTGGGGAAAGAATTTAGAGCACGTGTGCTGAGGCCCTGGGTCTTCCAGAGTGCTCAGGAGCTACAGAAGAGTCGCGCACCCTACGGCCATGGTGGCTTTTCCAAAGGGCCTGAGGGGGTTAGGAGCTCCAGCCCCACTGACTCCCTTAGGCACTTCTGAAAACCCTGGAGTACGTTCAGAGCTCTCTCCCATGGGCCTTGCCAGCGGAGCCTGGCACCATTCAGGCTCCCTAAATTCCACACCAGTCAGTTGCCATCAGCTCAAGATGCCACCTGGGAGATAAAATCACGTCAAACCCGAGAATCTTTCAAGGGCTCGACTGAACGGTGCAGGCAGGGCCAGGGCAGGGTTTGGGGTTACGACAGGGGAGATCCTTCCTGCCACATCCCAGCTTCACTCAAAACTGCTCCAGAGGCTACTGCCAATCCTTTTTAAAGCTTGCGTGATTGGTCCTGATTGGCTCCTATCCCCTCACAGCCCTTCTAGCCACTGGAGGACTAATTCCTATTGGTTCCACTAGTCACTGATCCTCCGTGGCCTCTCTAGGTGGCTTGTGGAGGTCTAAACTCGCTGCTCTTCTCCTCCATTCCCTTCAAAGGATATCTGCTTTGCATCACGTGCGTCAATGTGGTGGGGCCTCCAGTAGGGGCAGCCAGTGGTTGTACAGCCTGTCACTGGCTCTGGTGGAGAGAATGATGCCTCCCAGCCCCCAGCATCCAACCATGTGCTCCCTCTGTGAAATGATGCCATATCCCCTTCCCCACTTCTCTTCTCAGGGGATTTCGGTGCAAATCATTTTGACAGGGAACAGTTATTTTCCAGGACAGAGCAGAGAGAACCCCTCGCCCTAGAGAAGGAAACCAGCCTCACCTCCCCTGTTGCTTTTAGTCAAATCAATGCTCAGCGGGCCATGCACAGAACTCTTTTCCTGTTTCAAGCAATACACACACCGGCTACTCAATCTTCACAGGTGCCTGTCCCCATTTCCCAGATGGGGAAACTGAGGCACGATGAGACTGCCCAGCACCACAGCAGATCTCATGATCAGAAAGGGACCTAGGACTGTGGGGCTGGTCGCGCCTTCTGTTCTCTCACTGCCAGATCACAGCTCCCTCTGTCCCCTGAGGCAGCTGTTCCACCGCAAAATACCCTCCTCTCCATTGCTGGATACTACATTGCTGTCGCTGGGCTGGTCCCAGGATGTCAGAGAGACGCCTTGTCTTTCTTGATCCAAGCACTTGTGGAAGCTGCACAGAAGGAAGGTCTTTTAGACCCTCTCCTTGTCACACTCCCCTGCGAAGAGTGAATTCCACGGGTCATACGTTACCGTCACCCGACGCAGGCAGACCGTCCCCTCTCTCCTTCTCCTCTTCACTCGGGGCCAAGAAAATTTGGCGATAGGAAGCCACTTGCGGTTTTGCGTCCACTCCAAACCCCTCCAGACAGCTGGGGCAGACAGAACAAGATTGATAATAGTTCTGCCACCAAACGTCTTGAGATGGTAAAGAACAAGTGCAAACTTTTTTGGAGTGAATTTACCACAGTGTGGGGTGGGGACTGGCAGGAAATTCAGAGGTAAGCTTACAATTAAAAGAAATCCAACCATGGTAAGGTAAAACATGGACAGGTGATTCACATGAACCACCTTACCTCTGCCGTGTAGTGATGCCATAAGCAGAAGAATAATGAGAGGGAATCTAATGTCTTTACAATTAATTTAATTTAATATAGGTCCACAAACACTACAATACCCTAACCATAGCGGCCTGTTGTTGAATAGCATCACTACAGGGCAGAGTTCAGATTTTTAGGATGCCTTAAATATTTCTCACACCTGAAAGGATCCAAAGATGTGAAGATAACATTAACCCCAAATTTCCTGGGTTTGGTGTGCTGGTTTTAGGACAATCCCAATGTCCTTGTAATGTTTTTTACCTTTACGTAACTGCTATATATTCTCAACCTTAACTCCATTTTACCAATTTTTGTCTAGGAATTATTGAATTGGAATAAGAACAAAACCAGATCTGGAAAAGCCATGCTATATCATTTCACTGGATTCAATTTACATAAGGTATGATAAGTGAATCCTAAACCACAGAGCACAGAACAGTGACCGCTTCTAGCACCATTTTGTTGAGTAAAAGAATGCCGAGTGATTGCATCTTTTGCCAAAAAGAATTTAAAAGTTACTCAGTAACTAACGTTAGTAAGAATTCCAGCATTTGTGAGAAAAGTCGACATACTGGGGAGGTAGGAATCCTAACATTATTGAAGTCAACAGCAAAACTCCCACTGATTTCAAAAGAGTCAGAATTTCACTCCATGTGTCCATGAACTCAGACATGCTTCAAAAGATTAATGTACCACTTTATCTGCTTTAAATCTAGCAGCACAGGAACAGCCATGCTGGACCAGAAAGGTCCACCTAACCGAATACTCTGTCTCCAAATTTAACTGGTAACAGATGCCCACAGGGAATGATCACCCACATGCACCTATAATGCATCTCAGTAACAGAACTATATCATGGAGATAAATGATTTCCAGGTTTCCATCTGGTGATGAGCTGGTAGGTCAATCCCAGCAAAATCAATCCAAGCTTACACTGCGACTGTTATTCTCATCAGCAGAGACCAGCTGTAATCTGCATATTGCGAGGAATGCACAGCAGATGAATAAAAATGGTCATAAAAATCCAATTCAGAATAGCAGTTGAAGAATCTCTTTTACATGGTGCTACAGAGTAGACCCTGCCTACCTGCATGAGCTTTTACCAATTCCTCAACTATCTAAACCTGTTTTGTCTACTGAACAATTTGCTTTAATATTATCCTGCAGCAAGGAGCTCCTCAGATTAAGAGTACTTTGCGTGCAAATGCATTTCCTTTCATCCAGCTTGAGTTTTGATGCCTTGAAATTCCATCTAGACCTCCCGAGGCTCCCTTCTGCATGCAGAATTCTTGAGGATGCAACCACTGCAGTATTCTGCTTGTCTGCAGTTTGAGAAGCAGTGTGATCTAATGGTCAGAGTGAGGGATGAGTATTGAGGAAAATGAGTCACTGTATGACCCTGGGCAAAATGGTGGCTATGAATTGCTGTCCTGTGCTACAGGTGAGGAATCTACACTGATATGCAATGTGCTTTGAGATGCCTAGCATATAGAAACGGAAGAGGAGCCTTGATCAGTTTCTCAAAGAAATTTTTCAATGAAAACAATGTGTTTTATAACAAACCAACCAGGGAATCCTGTGGCACTTCTAAAGACTAACAAATTTATTTATCACATGAGCTTTCATGGGCAGAATCACGGAGGGATTCTGCCCATGAAAGCTCATGTGATAAATACATTTGTTAGTCTTTAAAAGTGCCACAGGACCCCTGGTTTGTTTTGTTGAACTAGACTAACATGGCTACCCCTCTGGAATGTTTTATGGTTCTGTCACAAACTTTCCGGAGGAAAGAACCCCACATTCCCAAGCTGTTCATTTTAGTAATCTTAATGGGGAGCAAGTCAGGAAGGAATTCTAGGCCCTCGCAGCACTAAACTGTCAGATTGAGCTGATGAGCTGTTAGGAATTAGTACATCCTAATTTCCCAATCCAGCAAGGAAACTTGCACTGACTCGCATAGCTCAGAGCGCTTGGTGCCTTAAAAGAGCACGTGAAATCCTTCTTCTTCTGCACACAATGCCCACCACAATAAATATAAGGAGAGAAAGCAAATCAGAAGTCACACCAAGTACAGTGCACATACCTCCCAGAGCTCAGCTGACACAGACAGTGCATAAGGCAGATGGTGAAACTAATATTTGAGTTGTAAGTTGCAAAGATGACGTCCCACTGCTCCTGGAGGGCCTGCAGGGCGTTCAGGAGACCCCGCTGTTCAGGCAGTGACTGCTGTGGCCTGGACAGACAGTACAGGATGGCTCGGTTTAAACTGCTGTACAGGGTGCTGATGACTGTATCCTTTTGGGAAAAGACGTTCTCCATGACCTGTTAAAATACAGGAAAGCATGATCTCACATGTGGCTGGTGCGAGACCCTCTTCCCCTCGACTCCACCCCTCCCATTCCGCCATGATGTCCCCTGTGATCTCTGGGACAAAACCATGCCACCACTGAAGACCCTGGAGTTACACCTGAACCTGGGCCCGTTAAAGAGAGGCAACCTTTAAAGACTTTGGCATGTTGATTGTTTCCCACGGTCACTATTTAACTTTGGGGGCAAGGAGGGTCTTGATCAGTGGAATTTTCAAAAGCACCTGAGCGACTGAGGAGTAAAAGTCCCCATGTCCTCCAACATGACTTGTTCCTAAGGCACTCAGGAAGCCCTGAAACCTGCACCAACTCACTGGCAACAATCAGAGGTGAATCAAAGGGAGCCTAAGCTGATTGAAGGACCAATGTCTCCCAGCTCCCTCGGCTTGTAAATGGCCCCTGTGCAGATGTGGTCAGAGACAGGCTCAGATCCAGTTCCCACTGTCTGACTCATCCGCCCATACACATTAATTCTCATTTAGTCGATGACCAAATTCAGCCTGGTCCTTACACGGATGTGCAGTGGGCACCGAAGTCTGGCAGGATGGCAGCCTTTGCACTTTGGGGAAACACAGCTCCCTCTTTACTCCGCCGGATCCTGCAGCAGTCCACAAGAGGCAGACAGGAGCAGATGCACCGTGTCCAGGGGTGCTACCAGTTAGACATGGGTGGAGCAAACCACACCCCAAAGGGCATGCTGATTTCACCCACTGGGGAACTATACGACTAGTTCTATACTATTATATATTATTTGTTGCGACTGTCTTCGCACTGTGTAAGAGACAGAAACACAGACAGTCCCTTCTAGTTTGCCAAAAAATTTCCGCTGCAAAGCAACGGCAGCAAGCTGTGTCATACGCAGTGCAAATACAAATCACCGTCGCCCTTTGGTGTGCGTGGCTGGGGATTTCCTGGCTGAACACTCTACTCGAAGAGCCCTGGATCAGTGTCAAGGGGAAAACAAAAATATCGACGTCCCAACTAAAACAGGATCAAAGAAGCCTCAAGCTGACTTGGAGTAGATTTTAAGAATCAATCAACACTCTTCCATGAGGCCTGATTGTCAATAAAAGTTCAGCTTGTGAACACTGAGCACTTCGTAAAAACCTGTGTCTAAATAGCAATTAGGCTCTTTGGAAATCTGGCTGAGCTCTGGAAAATCTTGCCGATATTGACTTGATTTTAAATGCCAAGTATGATCCATAAATAATTTTTGACAGTCCACTCCTGGTCCATTTCTTATACTTTCAGAGGAGACACTGACAATAGTGGTTTACCATTCTGAGCCTTTGACTCTTCTTTACACAGTCTTCAAAAGTTAACAATAAAATGCCCATTCCCATCAATGTTGTGTTTCCTCATTGATCAGATGTTATCATTTATCAGTCTTCACTGGAGAGGGTGGAGTGAGAGGATTTCCACACCTGAGCCATTCTTTCAGGTCACAAATGTGAAGAACTGTCCCAGATTGAGGTGTCAGTTTTGGAACAAACGGATTAATTAATCACTAAAAAGTCCCCAGGACCAGATGGGATCCACCCAAGAGTTCTGAAGGAACTAAGAGATGAAATTGCAGAACTGTAACTTAGCACTTTAAGCAGACTCTGTACCAGATGGCAGGAGGGTAGCTAATGTGTCATCAATTTTTTAAAAGGGTTTCAGAGGTGATCCTGGCAATTACAGGCCAGGAAGCCTAACCTAACTTATCTAACCAGATAAATTGTCTGAAGCTATAGTAAAGAACAAAATGATCAAACACAAAGATAAATACAATACATTGGGGAAGAGTCAAGACAGCTTTTGAAAAGGGAAGTCATGCCTCACCAGTCTATTAGAATTATTTGATGGTGTCAACAAGCAGGTGGACAATGGTGATCCAATGGCTATAGCGTAGTTGGACTTTCAGAAAGCCTTTGACAAGGTGCCTCACCAAATGCTCTGAAGCAAAGTAAACCATTATGGGATGAGAGGGAAGGTCCTCTCCTGGATCAATAACCAGTTAAATATAGGAAGAAAGAGCTGGAATAAATGGCCAGTTTACACAGTGGAGAGAGTGAAGGCCCCCAAGGAGCTGGATTGGAATGTGTGCTGATGAACATATTCAGAAATGGGAGTAAAAAGAGGGTGAACAGTGAGGTGGCAATATTTGCATATGATACAAAATTACTCAAGGTAGTTAAGTCCAAAGCAGACTGTGAAAAGTTGTAAAGGGATTTCACAAAACTGGGTGACTAGGGAAACAAAATGGTAGATGAAATTTAGTGTTGATAATGCAAAGTATTGAGCATTGGAAAAAGCTGTCCCAACTATAGGGGCCTTAATTAGCTGTTATTATGGATAGTTTTCTGAAAACATCCACTCAATGTGCAGCTACAGTCCAAAACAGCTAACAGAAATGTTAGGAACTATTAAGAAAACGATAGATAAAATAGAACATATCATAATGCAACTATATAATCAGGGCATGTTGTGTGTAGTTCTGGTTGCCCCATCTCCAAAAAAAAAAAAAAAGGGTATATTAGAGTTGTAAAAAGTGCAACGAAGGTCAATCAAAATGATTAGGGGCATGGAACAGCTTCCATACTAGGAGAGATTAAAAAGACCAGGACTGTTCAAATTAGAAACGAGAGAAGTAAGAGGGGATATGACAGCTGTCTATAAAACCACAAATGACCTGCAGAAAGGGAAGTGTCATTTATCCTTTCACACAATGCAAGAACTAGAGGTCACCTGATGAAATGAACAGGCAGCAGGTTTAAAACAAATCAAGGAAGTCTTTCTTCACACTACACACAGCCAGCCTGTGGAACTCATTGCCATGGGATGTGGGGAAGGCCAAAAGTGTAACTGGGTTCAAAAAAGAACAACATAAGTTCTTGGAGAACAGATCCGTCAGTGGTTATAACTGTTCTTATTTTCGCTGTGTTTCAGGGAGCTAAAATGAACAGGGCAGCTGCCTTCTGCCCTGACAGGTCCATCAGGAATGTGCTTGGTAGCTCACAACTGCTGCAGTGGTTAGGGTGTTAGCCGGGCACTCCGAAGAGCCAGGATGAATTCCTAGCTCTGCCACAGATTTGCTTTGTGACCTTGGGCAAGTCACTTAGAGTATGTCTACACTCGGCACTGGAGGTGTAAATTCCAGCTCAAAGAGGCATGATCACACGAGCTCTGATTGATAGAGCACAGCCATGGCAGTGGGAGGCGCTAGATCCCCCAATTGTGTATCCAGGGTCTCTGGCAGGTTTGCAGTTGGGGGCTAGCCTCTGTTATGGCTTCACTCTATTTTAGTGCACTAGCTCAACGCGAGCAAGTACAGGATGTCTCCTTGCACGGGGAGTCACACCCCCAGCTCCAAGAGTAGATGTACCCACTCTCCCCATCTCCACACTGGGGATAAAAGCATCATCCTGCTAGGGAGCAGGAGGTGGTCGGGCCTCGTAGTCAGAGCAGGAGTCAAGCCTAGCGGGTGGAGCTGGCATCCAGGGTGGGAATGAAGCCAAAGGTCACAGCAAGGGTCCACTGTCGGAGCCAGGAGCCGAGCCCAGAGTCAGGCATCGAAGTGAAGGGTCAGAGTTGAGATCAGACAGCAAACACCAGAGCTAAGGGTCAAGCTGGAGCCAGGGGCAGAAGTCAGAGGCTGAGGCTGGAGCTGAGGTTTAGGGGCAGGAACTGGAGGAGGGGCAAGGACCAGGAGCATGGTGGGAACAGGGTTGGCGAGACGAGGCGGGCACGAGCAGAGTCTAACGCAGCTGCAACAGGAAACAACCTTGTTGCTTGGACAAACTTCCTGTGTGTCCTTCTGGCTTAAACAGTGTAGTTGGCCTCGTTGGTGGAGACAGGAGGTCTCCCAGTGCTCCTGTGGGGATAAGGGACTCGGCTGGGGCTCTTGTCCTACTAGCTTCTAGGCATTGGGTGGAGGCCACAATGTGGCAGCTGTCTGGGAGCTGGGTTCGAGAGTCGGGACATCACACCCTCTACCGCGCATTGAGGAGGATGAACTGCTCAGATACTATGGTAAGAAAAGGCAGATAATTACTGAAGATAGAGTCGCATCTTGTCCATGTCATACCAACCTTAGACTGTGGCTGTGCATCTCTCTTGTGTCCGTACAGCACCTAGCACCATGGGGTCCTGGTTCATAACCAGAGCTCTTTGGTGATACACTAACCCAAATGATCAAATAAAAAGGGGCTGTTTGTTTGATATCTTTTAAAAAAAAATTCTCAGTGACAAAGTGTTGGATTTTTGTAAAGATACTTCGAAACCTGAAGATGGACGAGTGAGGTTGCATGTTCCCTGTGGCAGGAACTGTGGCAGTCTGGGGCTCTGACTGAGGCCATTGCAACATGAGCAATGATCCTAGCAGATCATGCCTTTTGTGTTGCGAGTTTCCAGATCTCAGAGCTGGCATGATGTAAGGAACAGGAAGGGCTAGTCTTTACTGATGGCAGCAAAATCACCACCATCAATCGGCTGATTGGGTCTGCGAAGACCCTCCCAGCTGATTGGGAAGCTGATTGCTGAAGACCACCCCGGTAAGTGGAGTAGCGCTGAGTCAAAGGGAAGGCATTTCCCATCAACTCAGCGCACTGAAGACACCGCGGTAAGCAGGCTGTGGGGAGACACGCAAGGTATTTGAAGAACTTTGCACGTCTCTCTTCGACTGCTGCCGAAATCCCGCCATGGTAGGGAGCAGCTCCATAAGAGACTGAGAGCAGCTGACGGAAACCAGGTGTCCCACTTACCACCATGATCTGCTCTGCAATGAAAGTCAGGATTTGCTTCGGGTCCGCAGCAAACATCCCACAGTACAGCTTCTCAACCAGCTTCTGAGTGAAATAGGAAATGTTCCCCACCACTATCGGCACAGCTGCTTCCACCCCGCCAGGAGGGTCACTGTTTCCTGCAGGGAATACAAGGGGACAGTTCTGTCACAGGACAGAGCGTAAGCTACACTGCTGTAGTGCTGTCCCATCTCTGGTGGCGATCCTTGCAGATCTCATAAGCTGAGTGGGGAGCAGACTCAGACGGGAGACCCACAAGAACAAATATAAGTGTGGCAGCAATGGATGTGATTGGCTCAGCAGTGGCATTATTCCATTGGCCAGCATGGCACCAATCCTGCAGGTTTCATCTGAGATAGCCACAGCTGTTATGGCCACAGGTAAGTCCCACACTGGCTGGGCTAGACTGCGTGCTTCAATAAATCTGTTAGTCTTTAAAAATGCCCCAGGACTCTGTTTGTTTCTCTGCAATAGACTAACACGGCTCCCCTCTGGAACTTGTCCCAACCTGCAAAGCCAGCTTTAGTAACAGATCCCTAGAGCTCTTCAAAGCAGCTTATGGTTGTTAGCCCCATTTTATAGATGGGGAAACTGAGGCACAGTGACTTACTTAAAGTCACCCACCAGGCCAGTAGCTAAGAAATAGAACTCAGGTAGACTGAGAAATAGAATCCAGTTCTCCTAAGGCCTAGTCAGGTGCTCTATCCATTGGGGAACACTCCCTTCCCCTCAGAGCCTTTGTTCTCAGTGGAGGTCTTTTACACCTTTCTTATGTTAGGGGAAAGTAGGGGGAGAAGCTATTGCAGAACGGCAGTCATTCCAATGCACTTGCTCTTGCGAGCATTCAAACACTTCATGCAGTTTGCCACGCTACGATAGCAGCCTGACGTTCCAGCTGGCCTTTCTACATTAAGACAGTCAGCTACTCCAGCCCCCAAACTGCCTCACTCACCTCTCGGTCTGGAGGAGCCAGCTTTCCCAGCCTCTTGGCTGATAACGTGGAAGATTGCCATAGTTGAAAGCAAGACTTCTGTCTGGAAACGTCTCTTCTGTTCACTGGTGGCATTTTCTGCAGACGTCTGCACAACCATAGCACAAAATCATTAGCGCAGTGACGAAACGAGTGGTGCAAGCCCTGAGAATCTCACTTAGTCTTTACTCCTGCCAAGTCCATGATAATACGCCCCTGCAGAGAATCTGCCCCCACTGAATCACAACTGCAGGGTATGGTTCAGTATACCAGGGTGGTTTGGCTTGAGGTATGGGCCCCCTATAATCTGGGATGGTTTAAGATCAGGGGTTGGCACAGTATAATCTTGATTCAGGGGACAGACCCAGGACAACTAGGGATAGTTTTAATTCGAACTATCAGCAGCAGGACTTGAACCCTGACCCGCAGGGCTATCACTAACCAGCCCCATGACTGTCACTCAAGAGTAGCTGTATTCTAGCCGCTCCCCGTGTACCACTACCCACAAAAGTTCAACACGAGGGGATGTTCTGCCTCAAGGCCTCTGACTGGCTGTGGTTTTAGGAATCCCTGATTGGTTCTCCGTCCCTATATAAACACATGGGGCAGAGCAGAAGGGCAACAACATTGATCTCTAGCCAGCTGCCATGACCATCCTGTTTCTCTGTTACTGAACTCTTGATATTGACCTGGCTCTGACTTAGATCAGGCCTCCTGGTTGACCTTGGAACCTCAACATGGACCCCAATACCTGCTGTTGCCTCTTGTCCTGATTTTTGGCTCTGCCCAGCTCTTGGCTCATGTCCCAACTCTGACTCCTCATCTAGACCCTTGACCCTGATTGCTGGCTCTGTCCCCCTGCTTCTGTTCCAGAATCCCAAGCTCCTGGCCCTGCCTACCTTTGCCCAGCACCTTGACAGGGGAATAGTTCCAGAGAGTTTTGGTCCAAATGTCCCTTTCTGACCTCATGGAGCATTTCTCTTGAGGAGGTGGGAACTGAGTTAGAGAAACGTAGGGCAGTTCTCGCCCAGCCACCCCTTTGCCTTTTTCTACAGCCGAGCCTTTGTGAAGGTTCTGATAAAGCTTGACTCATTTTTTTCACGCTCTTTGTGCTCCTCAGACTAACGGAGTCCCTTCATCACAAAGAGCAGCAGCCGAAGTCCCAGAGATCTCCCAAGAAAACCCATTTCCTGGTGATTTCCAGCCCGTTGGGCAGGCTCAGGAGATTGGGAAAGTTGAGGGAAGCATTCCTGCTTTCAACAGCTTCCCAGGGCTGAACCCCAAATGCTTTTTGAGCCTTCAGAGCTTTTCCCATCCGTCATCTCTTGTGAGCGCTGATCCATTGAAGATGGAAGCCACAGTCAAGATCTGACGTCCCATTCTACTTGTCTTAAAACTAGTGACCAGCCTAAATAAAAACCCCAGATCTAGACACCTCTGCCCTTGGGCTATTCAAACTCTAAATCCGGATACTCAGTTTGCAACTGCCCCCTTCTTTATAGTGATTTGATCCAGGGACCTCAGCTTTGGAGTTTAAATCAGGGTCCAGACTCAACTGTTGCAGCATCCATCTGTGCTTAAAAGGGGCTTACTATTATTTTGGGTTTGGCCATTGAAGAGAAATGATTTTTTAAGTGAATCAACACCAAGACAGCCCCACCTAGGGGCTCATGCCATTAACAGAATCAATAAACTGCTTTAATGACACATACACATTATAAAGGCAAATTCCAAAGGGGTAGCCGTGTTAGTCTATTGTAGAAGGAAAGATTTTTTAACCAGCCCAGATCTAACACCAGTATAAACCATCTCTCCAACATAAGTGACTATCGCTGCTGTATACAGATAGCATCCTGCCCTGGGTTACATGAATACACCTCCCTACAGGGCAATTCCAATTTCACTTCTAGCTGGCTGTCCTGGATAACTTAACTGGAGGTGCCCTTAACCCAAGACCGTGGTCCAGTCCTTAGGGGTGTGTCCAGGCTTCAAGCACTCCTGGTTACATGTTAGAAGGGACTGCAAATAACCCCGAGCCGCCCAGAATGTTCTTCCTCAAAACAGTCTTTTTTAAATGGAAAAGGACAGTTTTGTTGGAATCTAAGCGGCTTGAAACACATGCCAATTCAAGAAAATGTCATTGAAAAAAGGAAGAAAACATTTTGCTAATGTCAAAACGGCTATTTTGATATATTCAGTGGGGAACATTTTGCTGTTGTCATTTCAAAAGGAGCCTTTGAAATAAAATGTGCTATTTTAAGGGATTGTTTTCAGGTTTTCAAAGGTCAAACCCAGGACAAAATGTTTCCATTGACCTGAAAAAACTTTTCTAACAATGTTGCTTTGTGGGAAACATCAAACTTTTTCTGTTCTGTTTCAGAACAGGAACATTTTGGAAATTGTGGCACACCATCCAAAACAAAACATCCGGTACCTGCCCAGCTCTGGCCTGAGGAACCTGAAGGGAGCACATAGGATGCAGACCCCTCTTTGTTCTCCCTTCCCTGTGTCATGGCCATACCTCCCACCCTCCGCCTCCACACCCCAGCCCCCCAGGCACAGCAGTGAGGATAGGAGTCAGTGGTTAGAAGAGACCTCGAGAAGCAGTTCAAATGGGTGCCCTTGTTTGTGCGTTGGGATGCTGAGCAGAATCTCCTTCAGCAGGATGCGCAAGAAGTCCCACACTTGCTTCTTGGCAGGGAACAGGGGCAGCGGGGCAGCTGCGTGGTCTACACAGCTGTGTGCTTCAGCAGCAGCGGGACCGTTGAGGGGCGAATGGCCTTCACAGCCTCCCTGTGGAAAGACAGCAGACACTGGATCTCAGGGGAGCTCACTTTATCAGTAGCTCCCTTTACAATTGCGTTCGCTCCAAATTGCTTTCTCTCCAGGTGCTACAGAGAGCAGATGGGCGGCAGTGTGAGTCGGCCATTAAAACCAAGAGCCAGGACTCCTGGGTTCTATTCCTTTCCATGTCAAGCTGCGTATGCCGACCCAGAAGCCAGGTGGGTGCTTCCCAGCACGGGCAGATGTACCTGTGTTAGCTCTGCTCAGGTTAGTGCCCTGAAAATAACAGGCACGGGCCACGACTTAGGTTAGCTGCCTGCATGCATATCCAGGTGGTCAGGCAGGGCAGTACCTGGGCGTCACAGCCAAGGAGCTCCCTCAAGCAGAGCTGGGGCACATCTTCCACCTGCATTGGGAACTGCGCCTCCAAGCTGCTGCGTCAACGTACCCACGATCATTGTGGTCAGGTGCAAGGCATTGCACTGCTTACTGCCTCGCTTTCCTCATCTGTAAAATGGGACTAAAACCCATGCACAGAAGGGGTTAGTGATGCCTAAAGTATGTATCAGTGCTCTAAAGGGCACCATGGCTATGAGCTGCCAACGGGATGTGGCTGTGGAAAAAAGCTAATGCCGTCCTAGGAGGTATCAGATGAGGTATTTCCCGTAGAAACAGGGAGGCATTAGTACCATTATACAACACCCTGGTGAGACCTCATGTGGAATATTGTGTGCAGTTCTGGTCCCCCATGACTTAAAAACAATCAATTCAAACTGGAACAGGTGCAGAGAAGGGCTACTAGGATGATCCATGGAGTGGAAAACCTGCCCTATGAGAGGAGACTCAAAGAGTTTGGCTTGTTTAGCCTAACCAAAAGAAGGCTGGGGGGGGCGGTTATGATTGCTCTCTAGAAATACATCAGAGGGATAAATAGCAGGGAGGGAGAGGAAGTTCAGCGCCAATGTGGACACAAGAACTAATGGATACAAACTGTCCATGAGGAAGTTTAGACTTGAAATTAGATGCAGGTTTCTAACCATCAAAGAGTGAAGTTCTGGAATAGCCTTCCAAGGGAAGGAGTGGGGGCAAAAAATCTAGCTGGCTTCAGAACTGAGCTGGATACATTTATGGAGAGGATGGAGTGATGGGACAGCCTTGTTTGGTTAATTAACTGATCTTTGACTACTGGTGGTAAATACGCCAGTGGTCTGTGATGGTATTCCAGACTGGGGAGGGGGGAGCTTCTGAGTTGGTGCAGAGAATTCTTTTTTGGGTGTCTGGCTCACGGATCTTGCCCATATGCTCAGGGATTAGCTGATCGCCATATCTGAGGTCAGGAGGGGGATTTCCCCCAGGGCAGATTGGCAGGGGTCCTCCAGCTTTTTTGCCTTCCCCTGTAGTGTGGGGCAGAGGTCACTTGCTCTGTCGCTTGGGGACTTGAGTGACTCACAGGTTAGGTGTCTATTACAGGAGTGGGCGGAAGGCTTTATGGCCTGCACTGAGCACGAGGTCAGACTAGGTGGTCATATTGATCTCTTCTGACCTTAAAATCTAAGAATCTAGGAAAGGGTCATGGCTGGAGGATGCTGAGTAAGAAAGACAATAGCAAAGTGCTAGGAGGCACTCAGATGAAAGGAGCTGTGGTGTATACTGTGAAATCGACTCTCCACCCATCCCAACTTGATTTAAAATCAGGACTGGGGGAATCAACTGGCAGCTGAGTGAGGTTTGGTGAGGGCATGGGTTTGGGGGAGGTGGGTGGGGTGCAAGGGGCAGGGAAGCCAGGGGCAAACAATGTGCCTGGTGAGTCAGAGGGGAGCTAATGGAAAACAAGTGTGGTGTGGGAGTCTTGCTCAAAAAGGGGGTCCCTTAACAGGAAGGATTGCAGTGCAGAGGGATGGCCCCAGCCCCACAAGCGGTGCTGAGATTATAGAGTTTGGCTGCATCACACCTGGAGCTGATCTACCCATTAGATAACTCTGCCCAGGGATCTGGGACACGGCTAAGGGGAGAGAGACATGGATGGGTGAAGATGCCCAGCTAGGAGCTCTGGATTCAGCATGTCACACCCCACCATAAAGGCTGACAGCTTGAGGGGCACAATCCTCACTGAGGCCTGGTTGGATGACCAGGGAAAGGGGTCAACATCTGGCTCAAGAATGGCCGTTCACACTTACCTGGTGCACCCCCAAGTGGAAGACGACCGTGGTCAAGGTTTGCAAGAAGTCTGAGGAGTGCCACACCGGGTCCTGTGGGTAGCTGTGGTATATCAGGGAAAGGAACTGCATGACGTTCCCAGGATAAGTCACCAACCAGGAGTCCTCTGCACCTGCAAGGAGCTGAACAGTGACAGGAGCATGTTGGCTGTGTTTATGCTTGGCTCATCTCACCAGCTCCTGAAGACCCGGTTTGGCCAGAGCTGGAGAAGTCATGAATAGATTGCTCCAGGGGCCAGAGGGAGCCACACAGCCCTCTTCTCAACCTCAACACAGCTCTACCCACAAAACTGGATCTTCCAAAATGGGAGGGGGCTGGGGCCCAGAAGTGCACTGAGGGCCAGGATCCAGTCCTGACTCTCAGATGCTTGCTGTAAGCAGATGGGCTCTCTCTGAAGCTCCATCCTCCCTGAAGTGATAACACGGCCAGACCAAGAGCTAGCTTCCATCGGCTTCCTGCCCATCTATTGGGAAGGGATGTCTGAGCCACCTCAAGCAGAGCTCTCCATTGCTCCCTCTGCAGAGCCCTGAGCTTGCCCAGCAGGCAACAGTGGTCAAAGTAAGTGGGAACACCAGGAAACGCCATTCCCGGGCCCCACAAATTTCATAAATTTCATTCCTACGGATTCCTATGGGAAGGGGGCCCAAAGATTCTGGGGCCCATCAAATTATCTTGTAACCACTGGCAGGAAGCTCACCTTGTTCACTGTGGCCTTAACCATCTCCAGCAGCAGGGCCCCAGCCTCTTTGCACAGCCCCGCCTTGAGGACGTCCTCTGTATGGTGGTTCTGCAAGAGCCATTGCAGCATGGAGTCCAGATCTGCCTGGAAGGAAGGGTGCATGTTAGAGGAGGCTCTCGGAGCAGCCTGAAGCTCCTGAGGAAACCACCAAGTGGATCCTGCTCTTTCCACATCCAGCAGCATTAGCCACGAGTCAATGCAATCACCGTCACCTTCCCTTAGGTCACCTCTCCCTCTGGAGCCATGATTGAGAAGGAACCCCAGCAACCAAAGAAGGGTAGGGTTCCCCAGCTAAGGTGCCTGCTGAACTTTTACTCACCCCTTTGCAGAGCCTTACCTTGGCTCCCTCTGGCAATTCACAGTGCGGGGTTGCCAGGAAGAGCTCTGACACCAACAGGTAGATTTCAGGGATGTGAATGTGATTGACCAAACACATCTGCAACACCGTGAGGCCAAAAACCAGGTAGGAGCCGCAGCTGGGTATCAGAGGCCCACTTTTTAAATTGTCTAGTATCAAAGAGGGAAAAAAGATGCTGTGAACAGCTCAGTTTCAATCCTGATTGAGGAATGGTGGAAAGGGATTAGTGCCGGACAAGGACCAGCAATTCCCTGTGGGCCACATCGTTCCCTCATGCTCCCGACAAACCATCCCAGTTGTTAAAATAATTTCCTCTTACAGAAATAAAAGTAGAAAACCGCCCTCCATCATCACTTGCATCATGTGAAGTTCTCCCTCCACAGTCCTCCCTCTTTACTGGAGGAGTGGGCAGAAAATGATCAGAGCATTTGGCGGGAATGGAGGGTGCTGCCTGAACATCTCACAGACGTACAGGCCAGAATGTGACCGTCTAGACTGACCTCCTGCATAGGCTGGATGGAGCAATCTTCTCACCTGGCTATTCCTGGTCTGGACTCCCCAGCCTGCAGTGTGGTGGAAAAGGCAGTATTCCCCCGGGAAAGCCCCTAATCCAGGACCCCCACCTTGCAGTAGGAGACCATCCTGTTTCTTGGCCCATACTCAGCTCAATGGAGTTTTGATGTTTTATGCAATTGGAGCTTGACTAGGAGCTTCTGCACCAGGGTCAACAGAGTTTTCATGAGAAGCTATTTTGGGAGCAAGCCTTATGTCTGGACCGTACCCATTAGGATATCCAGCCCCGTGCAGCTGCGTTCCATCCAGCGCCCGGCCACCACCCCCTCCTTGAACTTGTTCAGCAGCGTGGAGTTGTGGAGGAAGTGCAACAGCAACTTGGCTCCCAGCACAATGGTGCTTGGGTGCAGATGGCTTTGTGTGAACAGCAGGAACCAGTCAGGCCCTAGCACCAGGAACATCTCCTCTTGAGCCCTGGGAGGAACCCAGCATAAGAAATACATGTTAAAGACACAGGGAAGATCTGACCTAGAAGCCTACATCACAGTGGAGACTTTATTCTCCTAAATCTCTTAGGTCAAGACTCTGAAAGGTATTTAGGTGCCTAACTCCCATATCTTTGAGGAACCCCTAACCCAATTCATGTAGGTTCCTAAGTCACTTAGGCTCTGGACCTTGTACTAGCAATCTGGTGTTAAGGATATTCTTTAACTTGTTCATCCATATAGTTCGAACCATCTAATCCCTACCAGGCACAATCTTCTTTATTCCCAGACAAATCACATCAAGGTGGAGTCACTGTTAAGGTTAAGATCTCAGTAATTTAGGTAAAACTCATTACAGGAAAGCTGGTCCAAGTGTTTTAAACCCAGGAAATTCAGAACTTGGGTTTATACTTGAAAGAAACCCAAATATGCAAGACTTGCAAATGCACAATTAAGGCACCCAAACAACCTTAACTCTGCCCTGTACTGATCCAAAAACTGTGATTATGATTAAGACATGATAGTATTTGTAAACTCAGTTAGATAAAACTGCTTTTAAAGGACACACTGGATTTTTTTTTCCCATCATAACTGTAGGTAAGGAAACCGTGATCTCTCTGATGCCAGTGTTTGGCAATCGTGGATGAAATGTTGTTTATTTCATGGCTACCGTTCTAAACCTCAGATACATCACTGGAAAAAAATCTTAGAACCCAAACCTGACACACTCCTCTCCTCTCTCATTGACGATACCCCTAAATACTAATGGGCATTCAGCATTGGTCAAACAGAGAGAGAAAGAGAAGCTCAAAGGAGACACATTCCCTCCTCCACCCAAGACCATGCCCAAATGGTCCTACTTACTCAGAGGACAGATGAAATTTGTCTGAACACATTACGTCTAACAGCATCTTCAGTAACTGGTTTCGGAGCCAGATTGTCTTTCCAGATGTTTGGCTTAAGGCTACAAAAATCAGAAGGAAATAAAAAGGAAAGAGGAGGCAAAACATGTGTCTCAGCCGTTGATGAACAGCCTTGTTTGTACCCGATAAAAATATAATTTCATTGTGCCCAATAAAAGATATAATTGGTCTTTAACAGGGCACAGCGATACAAGGGTGAACATTTGGAAGTGGGAATCTTCTCACTGTAAGCACTAAGTTATTTCTGATTTCTGTTTCCAAAGCCCTATAGTTAGGAATGTTTAAAACTAGACTAGACAAAATGCTGGATAATGAATAACCTGTAGGGAACAATCCTAGACCGGGTGGAAGAGGAGGCTGGAATAGACATCTACAGAGGTATTTGTCCACCTCTAAGCTCTGTGCATTGAAGCTCAGGTTACCAATGGCTCCCGGATGTATCCTGTTGTTCGGACGATAAGTAACAGGCAGTCTGGGTGACTGGCTCTCCCAGAAGCCATATCAGACACTAGTGGGGTGGACTTTTAAAAGGTGAACAGCTCCTTGGACCGGGATGTACACTTTCCCTGGAAAATTCCCTTCACCCACGTGGGGATGCCAGCAAAACATGAAAACTACAGTGGGCCAACAGCAAAAGCCACATTCCCACAGAACTCTGGAAAGGAATTTTCCCCCTTTCTTTCCATTGGCTTTGACCCAGAAACATTGCTTTCTGTAACCTTTCAACCAAACTGGACACCTCTTTCCTTAGAGACTCATGAAATCCGGCACCTAAGGGATTTTTGGTGCAAAGCCCCAAACTCCACCACACTAGCTGCAGGAGAAATACCTGAGAGAGGACGTACAACGAACCCGCAGGAGAAATACCTGAGAGGGGACGTACAACTAACCC
>ML685755.1:56223426-56283177 GCA_007922175.1 Pelusios castaneus
AGGAGAAATACCTGAGAGGGGACGTATAACGAACCCGCAGGAGAAATGCCTGAGAGGGGATGTATAACTAACCTCACCAGACTTTAGAAGAGATCTCTGTCCCTTTACTATCCTGTGCTCATCAGAATAGGGCCCTGATCCAGCAATGTAATTCATTTTGAGCACGTGAGTCATTCCACAGCGTGTCCCTCAAAGTCTGCCCTTCCTGCCACTCTACAGAGCAGAGCCCTGCTGGATTTAGGACCTCACCCTGGGAATGAGAGGACGCTTCCATCAGAAGTCATTCACCAAAGGGATTGTCTTACCTTTTCTGGGCACATCAGAGATGCCATCCAGACAAATGTGATTTTCATCCACAGAAGAAGGCTTTAAAGTGTAAACAAGGAACAATCCAATCCTTTCAGGAGAAAAGGAAATGATTTTTGGTTAGCAGCATTTCCAGTTATCACCACTGTACTATGCATCTCATGATCTTTGTTGCTTTTCTTAAAGCCCTACGTCCTGGAGTCATGGGATTGGGTAAGAACTGCGGCTTTCGCTAACAAAAAGAATACATTTCTAGCACCCCCACAGTTGTGGAAAAAGGCTTGGGAGTCTAAGGACTCACAAAACAGAAGGCAAACGAAAAGGATCCCCTGTTTAGAATGAAAAGCAATGATTGTAAAGCCAATTGCATGATTTTCATGATGTTTGAACCACCAGGTTTGGAAACATTGGGTTAGCGATTCTCCCTCAGGAATTCCCCTCTCAATGGTTCTGAGCAATCCGGCACTGCACTGAGCATCTGGCTTCCAGGAACACAGCGCTCCACAGAACCTCCTGCAGCCATGCAGGAAGCAGCAGCTTGAAATGCCCAGATACTGTTTCTCCCTTCTCATCATAAAGGGATGAACATGATACCTGCATACACAGCGAGTGCAGTGCCCCAATCTGACTATGGGAGTGGTGTTCCCTATAGACTAAAAGCCTACAGAAACGTTCCACACACAACTTACTAAAGTGTTTCCCCCATGTTCAGGACAATGCAGGCCCCTGATTTTTAATGGTGCTCAGGGCCTGCAGCACTAGCTGCTTTCCTACAGTTTGGGGTCAGGGGCCGTGTTTATTTGCTTGCACTGTACAGCACCAAGCACATGTCAGATCAAAACAATTAACAATAAATAAAACATAGCAAGTTGCAGCCACCCTCATCTTTAATAGAGGAGGCGGCTGCCCATGGAGACTGCAGATCCCAGCATGCAATGCTGAATCCACATCAGAGCACTTTCATTCAAGCCGAAATGGGCATAGAATGTTAGCCTGTATCTTGTGTGTAACCAGCACCCCTTGTGCATGAGAGTTGTGTCCCATCCAGCGCTGTCCACAACTGGCCCCAGTCTAGGCATGAGCTATAGACTACTGCAGGACTGTGTTTCAAGGAGCTCTTTCCCCAGAGAGCAATCAAGGGTTGGAATTCTCTTCTTCACATGGTCCCACTGCATGTAGCCTCCATTCTCATTTCAAGAATAACATGGCCAACTGGAGACCATCCAAGCAATGGGATCAGGCACCTATCAGTCCGGGAGCAGGCTAAGGTCATGTCACCTACGTTCAATAGCACCTTATGCCTTTAGTTCTGTACTAAGCTCAATGGGGCAACTTCATTGTCAGGGGCACAGCTGGCCAGGGATGGTTCTCATTCACTTGAAGACAGCTGAATTTAAGGCCGAACTGGCCATCAGAAGAATTTCCCCCTACGATTTCCTGGCAGGGAGCCACAGGGATTCTGTCTTTGTCCAGCGCACCAAGCAGGGATGAGATGGAATTTCTGTGTTTGTAGGGGGACTGCTCATTTATGAGCTGAGAAAATGCTGCAGGGTTGGGGTTACCTGAGGACATCTCTGGTGTTGAAGTAGCCCTTAAGCAGGTGAGAGAGGATGGTACAGATAGCGACTACTCTTGAGCAGCTGATCTCGGCGTCGTTGAAGAGGAAAAGCAGCTTGGGCACCAGCTGCACCTGGTAGGCGATGCTGGCGTTCCGACATCCATCGCTGCGTCAAAGCAAGAGGACCATTAAAAGCTTTTACTGGAAAGAGCCAATTCTGCCTAGTTTCTGCTAAAAGGGTTCTTGGGCTGTGCTCACTCTTTGTACCTCTGACTTTTGATGTTGCCTTGGCAACTGATCAAAACACTGTCAGACAAATTGAATATGTGTCGGAGATGAGGATCTGAAACCTTCTCAGTGCATTCCACCCCCGCCTTTCCCCGGAAATGGCCACCTTTCAGCAAGTTCAAACAAAACAAAGTTATTGACTTTTAAAGCTATGCATTGGTAGAAATAAATGCTGTTCTTGTAAAACTCAGCCAGAGACATCGGCCAGGATCATGTGTGGCTTTTCAGTACCAACTGAATGGAATCTGCAGGCCCCATTTAGGTAGCCAGCCTGTCTCGCCTTATGTCTCCAAATATATTTCACTCTCTCAGAGAGCCGGCTGGGAAATTATTCTTTTCTCTGGGCAAATTTGGGCAAAGGAAATTCGCTAAAAAAATCTCAAAATTATTTGGTCTAAAATTCTGTTTTAAACCCCAAATCTTTCAACAAAAAAGAGTGCACCCTTGATAAAAAAGAAAAAATGTCCAAAAGTTTTTTTGGCAAAGATTTTTTCATCCAGCTTCGTTGTTTTTTTAAAAAATCAAATGAATAGTCACCTGGTTTTCTGCTAAGATTTGTCTGTAGCATGCCCAGCATACTTTGGGTACTGAATAAATAATTAATGAAAAATAATAAATCATCCTCATCAACTAAAAGTTGAAGAATTCTCACATTAAATTGATCTCCCTTTAAAGTATCGAGTGTCCCGAGATCTGCACTGCAGGGTAGCTACTGCTTCAACCCATCCTCACAGATGTAATTCTCCAGAGCAATTGTGTGCATGGATCTAGACAGCAATTGCCCAACTCAGTCAAATGGACTTGAGAAACAGATCTCATCTAATCATGCGAGACGGCCTACTATGCCCTTTCTTTCTCCAAGTATTATGGGTCAAGGTGTCTGCTGGTTATAACCTCACAAGTGTCTCCAGCCAGGAATTTGGGCCTTTGATTCTGCGACATGGTCAACAGACGCAGTAAATGAAAGCTTAGATTTTCAAAGGGACCTGGAAGAGTTAATTGTCACTCATCTTCCATGGATTTTCAATAGGATCTTGGCACTTAACTTCTTTAGAGACCTTCAGATATCCCAGCTTAAGTTTATTAGTTCATCCTGTCTCTGCCTTAGATGCCCACTATGTACCTTGAAGGCTGCAGGATCTCCATGAGATGTGAAAAGAGGGCAAGGACGAGATTTTCTGGTGCATTTGACCAAAGCTGAAAGACAAATGAAACCAGAGATTTCAGAGCTTCCTGAGTTCAGCTTCTTTTCTCTGTTGACTAGGAAATGAAATAAATTTAAAAAAAAAACCCCAAAAACACTGTTTACGCAGGTCAGTATATGCTTGCATCCCAAGACCTAAAGGCTATGTCTACACTTGTTAATTTAGGTCGACTTTAGCTAAGTCAACTTAGCATGTCCACACTATAAAATTAAGTCGACTTAGGAGGGAATTTACAAAGTTGACCTAAAGCATCCACACTGGATGCCTAAGTCGACTTCTAGGGGCTAGGTGGACCTGGGAGAGGTCCACAGTGGCAGGGGGGCACTCCTTGCCAATTGCCAGGGGGATCAGCCTTTGCCCCATTGCCCTGGGTACAACGGGGCAAACGGGGACAGGGACCCTGGCAGGGCATATGGGGCAGGGTGGGCAGGGCTCTGCTCTGCCCTGGGGGGGCATGCCAGGCTCCCCTGTGCCACCCCCCTGGCAGGGAGGGCAGTGAGGGAGACCTGGAGAGCCGACTTAGAGTCGACTTAGGGCTACTCCAGGTCTACACTGGCTTAAGTTGACTTAAGGAAAATGTAGTGTAGATGCAGAGTAAATTAAATCAACTTAAGCAAGCTTAAGCTGACTTAATATAAAAGTAGACGCACCCAAAGTGCTTTACAAACATTAGTGAGGTCTCACAACATCTACATGGGGTGACAGAGCATGCCCATTTTACTGACTAGGAAACTGAGGCCTGGTCCTATTTGTCTACAGTGAGTCATCATCAGAGAGGAGAACAGAATACATGAATCCTGGTTCCCACTTTTTCTGCTTTGACCAACTGATAACATCCCACTAAATCCATTTGATTTAAAATAAAATAAAATAAAATAAAATAAAATAAAATAAAATAAAATAAAATAAAAACACCAACAGAAAGCATGCAACACACACAATGTAATATAAGCCAGAAATGCCTGGAGGATCAGTGATCCAATGCATAACAAACTGGACTGGAACTGAGTGAATTTGGGTTCTGGTTCTGACACTGATCTGCCATATGAATGTGGGCAGGTCTCTATACTTCAGTTTTCTCATCTGTAAAATGAGGCCAACAATATTTCTCTTTGTAAAGTGTTGTGGCTGAAAAGTGCTGTATAAGACATAAGTATTCTTATATCATGTAAAAGCACATGGATTAAGCTATGTTGGAAAAACCCAAATATACCACAGAGTGCATTTTAAAGTGAACTTACAATAATATTTTTCAATTTATATCAATTGTTTCAGATTTAGGGGTAAAGGAGTACAATAAAGCAGAAAAAAAGATTTTTTCCCCACACATATGGAAATACAGAAATGACCACTGAGAGATGAAGAGAAAATATATCCGATTGCATGGTGCACAAAAGCAGGAAAGCTGCAGTTTGCATCCAGAGAATGAGTTTCCCCTATTGCTCTGACTGACATGTCCCAGAGAGATCTGTCACAAGTCTTTCTCTGAAACAGATGCTTGTGCAACCCTGAATGGGGACCTTTTCAAGCACTGAGATCACACAGTTTGAGCAGAGAAACACCAGCATGCAGGTGCTTTAGAAGAGAGCGAGGATCATGGTTTGTCTACAATAAACCTGGCCTGAAGCCTTCATGACTGAAACAGATCTCTGGTCCTACTGGATAACCCAGCCATGGTTGCTGTCTCAATTATCTGCACACAGCTGGGATAGCATACATACTGGGAAAACACACACACAGGCAACGATCAGCAACAAGTGCATGATTATTCTATGATTCTATGATTCTATGATGGAAGAAATTCAGCCCAGTGTAGAAGTCCCAAAACTGGGTCCATCAGCACATAAGCCCTACTTATGGACCCAATCCAACACATTCAGCACCAGCCGGCAGGTTTAGTTGGGGCTGATCCTGCTATGAGCAAGGGATTAGACTAAATGGCCTCTTGAGATCCCTTTCATCATCTATGATTCTATAATGCTCCTTCATTCACACAATCCATCCCTTGGCCTTTAACACATGACATTCATGGGATGTATTGCTTTGCATGGATCCTCTGCCTTGCATTTCACCCTAGGAAACAGGGTCTATGCTCCACAGTAGGCAATGAGTTAGGGTTTGTTCAGCTCCTGGAACGATCAGGGTACTTGGACAGCTGCTAACGTGGGGACAGCTTCAATCGGCCAAGCAATTAATTCCCAATACACTATTCCGGATCTGCTGGCTGGAGTGAGAAAAAATCCTTCTCGTCTTTGAGACGGGCCCAAACTGCACCTGAATCTGGACAACAAACTCCCAATGTCTGGAAGAGTCATATATACAGGGTTTTAGTTCAGGCCCACATTTGGTAAGTTCTAGACTTCTCAACAGATACACTGGAGCAGAAGTGCTCCCACAGAACTACGTTCATACCGCAGAGCCTCCTTTAACAGAGTTAAAGGAACGTGTACCGGATCAGTGGCTTTACCTCAAAGTTACAGAGAACATATTGGAACGCGCCATAGTTCTTGACAGCGGAGGATTCCAAGCCCAGCTCTGCGGTGCCCGTGATGGAGAGCACCAGCTGTAAAATCCTGTTGTTTAGCAGTTGGGTCTTCCTCTTTAGCAGGTACGCCAGCAGCTGAAAAGAATTATTGTGTATTCATTGAGTCCAAATGGAGAGCACAGCACAAAATGTGATTGGTTTCCCTGACCGTATTGAGTTATATATTGGATAAGATATTATAAGACACGCACAGTACATTCCAGACAGAGTTTTCATTCATGCACGTGTTTTATTCATACATGAAGCACACACTATGCAGAAGACGGAAGCTTCAAATAGCGAGTGAAGTTTTTAATATACATCTAAAACGTGGGGCGTGATAGTAGGCGGGTTGACTTTTAGGAGTAATTTAGCAGCAAAGAGGGAGGTTTTTGAATAAGAAGCAGTGGGAGGGAGTGAAACAAAGTCATGTTGCATAAAGGTTACAAAGAACAATTTGTGAGCGCACTACACTGTTATTCATATTATTAGCTGTTCGTGGGTGGAGCAGATTAAAAAAGTCAAATTTCAACTTTTTTTAAAAAGGAGAAACAGGAACACATTTCTGTGAAAATTTTCTCATTTTTGGGGGGGTTTAGTGATGATTGTGTGGGTGATTACTGCTTTCTTCAGGAAAGTGTTCAAAAACTCTCCTCTGTTTCACAAAAGTTAGATGGAAATATGCAGCAGAACGTGTATATGTGGGTAATTCAGCATTCCTTAGTCTCCTGTTTAGAAAGTTTCAGCAACCCAATCAGGGAGCACAACCAACTCCATGTGACATAGGTAACCAGTCGCAGAAACTGAACAATATAAGGCCAAGAGCCAAGGGAAGAGTTGGAAGATAACCCAGAGGATGACATTTTGTTGCATGAACTGGAGAACACTTAAGAATAATGAAGACAGTCATGGAATCAGGATCAGATGGGGAAAAAGTGCTAAATTCATCAGCTTGTTCATTCACAATGAATAATTCAACCAGCCCTGACATTCATTCAAACACTGCACTGTGTGTTTCCAGATGCAGGGGCCTGTCTCTTTCAAAGATGCCTTCTGTACACTATTTATTGAGGTCTCTACTTAGCTTGTGTGACACAGGTCATTTCATTTACCACTGTGAAATTCAGCTGAACCTTGCACCCCATTTCCATTATACATAATATAGCTCTTCTTCTTCTTCTTCCCTAAGCTTGGCCCCAATTTCATTCACAACTCTGGGAGCTAACCCTAGTTTCAAAGTTGCACATTGATTATGGGGCAGATTGAATGATGCATTTCGAGATGAAGACTGCATTTTTGCCTTAGCCTGGTTTCTAGCAGAGAAGAGACCCGCCACAATTATCATTGCTAACCATCTCCATTATTGGCAGGCTCAGCTGTGAGAAGTTGAGGATTGGATGGGCCATCGGGAAGGAACAGAGTGCTTGCCCTAAAAGCAGTTTTCTGGGTGAGGGTGAAAGTGTCTTGGCAGAGGGCGGGGTATGGGGTGAGTTTGCACAGTTTCTGCCTGTTCGTTCCCTCTCTGTGGCTAAGGTGGTAATGTGGTACTTTCCATTATTATAACAATTCAGTGAAGATGCTGCAAATCTTGTGAAGACGGAAAGTCTCGTTGGCTGTGTTTGGGATTGAGTCCTACCTGGCTGCTTCCACCATCAGCAGCTGAGCAGTGGTGGAGATCATGGGCGCAGGATTGAGGGATCCTCAGTCCTCCAGGCTTTACTCTCAGGATTTCCAGGGGACTAATCTTAAGGGCAGCCAGACTGCACCTCTAATGTCTCACTCTAAGTGGTGCCAATTGTCTTTGGCTCAGAGAGGCAAAGAACACACAATGCAAGTGAGGCAAATAGAACCTGGAACAAGAGGGGCTCAATCTCACCTGGTATCCATTGATGTGGCTCATCAGCTTTTCACTCATTGAGCTGCGATTCAGGACGGAGTTCAGGACTTTGACCGCAGCATACATCGCATGGTCATCCTGAGCCATAGCAATGAGGCCTAGCAGAATGGCTGGGCCCCCAATGAAGTTAAGGCTGTTAGCTGCTGGGCAAGAGTGGAAGACTCGTACCCCTGGGGAGAGACCAACAGTTATTGCTCCAGAAACCACCCTGGATTAAAACTAGAGTTGGACATTAACCAGGCACATGACTGCAGTCTAGAGACAGCCTGTCGCAATGCACTGTTCTGCTGGAACTCCATGCAAGGAGAACTTCACTTGGAGCACAGAATGCAGTGAATATCTGAATTCTGCTGCATTGAAAAGTGAAGGTGGTGCATTTGCTTACCCAGCCCAGCCACAAGAGAGATGGGTCTGAGCAGCAACAACACGTGAATCTGGATCAGAACTCCAGAGAAGTCCAATCTGCAACATCAGTCCTGGCCATTATTATAAGAGTTGGGACCGGCCAAGAAGCGGAGTTCTAAATCTGAACCACTCCGAAGGTCTGGGTTATTCTGAGCCAAGATTTTGGTTTGGGCTAATCTCTAAGAAAACCTACAGCACGTTCACAAGCAAGCAAACAAACAAAAATCTAAGAGCAGAAACCATCCCTATTAGAGATGAAGAGAAATGAAACTGCAGGACGAAAAGATAAAAATACCATTAACAAATTGAGTCTGGCAAAAGGGATGGGTGTTCTACAGCATGTGATTGTGACATCATTCCCAATGAAACCTATGAGACTAAGGGCCACATTCAGTACGTATTTGTGAACGGGATCGTGGCTTGAAGCTGAAGGCGTTAGGTACATGTACATGTTGGGGTCCCATTGATTATATTGGGAGTCCTATGCACATATTCAAGGGCAGAAATATAAATGCCGGAAGATCCAGTCTGACTAGCCCCAGCTTTACTCTCTACTTTTCAGTTCCCCAAGTTGTATTTACCAAATTGGCCCACAGACACTGCTCCAATAGTTCGTAAGGGACCAGCAAGGTGTCCAGCAATATTTCGAGCCAGGAACACTGGTGTTGAACTGTCACGAGAGATGATCCCCATCTAAAATAGACCAAAGAGACTTCCTAGGAAAACTGTTGGTGGTTACATTGGGCATGGAAGAAGCAGACGAGGAAGCAAGGAAGAAGGCCTTGTATTAGTTGGGCATTATTTTAGGATTATGATACAACATTTCCCGTTCAAAGACCAAGTGCGTCTCAAAATTGATTACATAAAGGAATTTGAAGTCAGAACTGCTAGTCCATCCCTTGCTGTGTCTACCATGGGTACTGTACTAGCAGGGACCCAGGGCAGCATGCGGCGACTCCTACTACACGTCTCAAACCCCAGGAACAGCTGAGTGAAATGAGGTGCCCGGTGAAGGAGTGCACTTCCCCTTTAGGGGCCAGCCAGGCACTCCTAATCAGAACTGCTTGGCAGGATCAAGGCAGGTCCCTACCCTACCCATGGACTGACCCACTGGAACAGGACAGGCAGCTGAGCCGCAAGGAGAGGAGTAGAGGCCACCTAGTTCATAGAGAGCGGTGATCTTTCTCCAGACACTGGGTCGGACCGAGCTTAGAGACTATGCGAGAGTACGTCAAGTTGAGGCATTTGTAAGCCAGGGGTCCTATGGGAAGGGCCTTGCAACCTGTTTCAAAAAGCCTCATGGAGGGAATGTTTATAAAAGGGGGTCTACTTGGTTGGATTCGTTGGTTTTCTTTTTTCCCCCCGACCTCAATGGGTGTACAGGCCCAGCCGACCTTCTCACACAGCCTTAGGCATGAATGCCCTGGATTCTATCATTGCTTGTTATTTCAAGGCTGGATTCGGATACTGCCTGAGCACTGTCTCTGTAACCCTCACTCAGCGAAAACAAAACACGGCTAAGATGGACTTCAGGTCGAGAGTGCTCGCCAGTAACTTAAGGGTAAAAACGTTCAGAAAATCAGAGTTAATGCACCTAAACACCCATGCTGAACCACTGGCAACTCCAACGCATCTCCCTTTGGATTTAAGAAGCCTGCTGGGAGCGGGAGGAAGAATCCGGGTTTTAAACCTGTGGTAACAAGGTCAGCATGGACAGATTAGACAGGGGAGCTACCAAAGAATCATGGACCCATAGGGTATGAGAGGCTAAGGAAAGTCTAGGGCTGGGGACGAGGGAAATCCTGAGGAATGTAGTTATTTGTATGGCTATAGGAGTCTCTGGGGAGGTATGCCCAACTGCTCCCACACAGCTGGCTGCAGCCTCCCCACAATTCATTGCACTCATAGAAGTCATGCAGCCCCAACCATCTCCACAATTTCCTCTGGTCCCATGACTTTCCTTTTCCTCCGCATTTGGAACAACACAACAGTTCTGCTCAGCACCCATTGCTGGAGGAAGTGGTGGCAGTAACTATGCGTGCATCTGCAGATTATGCTGCCGTCTGGCTCACCCGAGCAGGATACCACAAACGGTACCCCACCAGCTGTCTGTGGATGAGGGACTTGAAGACTGTCCCTGGAGAAATACAGCACTATCTGCACTCCATTTCCTCTCATGGAACCCTGGGTGCTAGGCTGTGATTGGATGAAGAGGTGGCCAGGCATCTCCGAAACAGAAGGAGCCAATCAAGTGTTTTTCCCTCCTGACATCACTCCAGAGCAGAGTTAAGGCTGTTTGAGTGCTTTAACTGTGCATCCCTAACCCTGCCACGTCTGTGTTTCTTTTAAGAGCAACTTGTGTGCTGATGTACAGGGTTTATTACACTGCATTTGGGGATAATTACACAGTGCCTGTAAAATGTTTAACCCCAAAGTTATTGATATCTGAAGCTTCACCTCCAGTTTTAAACAAAAAGGTTTTGTTGTTCCGGAATTTCCTTTTGTTAAACAATTTTATACATGACCACACAACAAGATACTAAAAGTGAATGCTATCGTGTGACAGCTAATGGATCGAAGATTTGTAACAATGAACCGTAAAACGTTAAAAAAAAAATATTAGTTGCATTACGTAACCCTCAGGCCGTAAACCAGCCATTAGTTGATTGAGATCAAAACCCAAATTCTCCTACGGACAGGTTATCGCATAATTTCATTGTATGAAGTTTTTTGAATCTTCCTCTGAAACGTGTGGTGCTAGCCACTGTCAGATATAAGGTACCAGGCTAAATGTACCATAGCTTTGATATGGTGATTTTTATGCACTCTCTGTTTTTAGGATACAAAAGTTTGGTCCAATGAACCAAGGAGACAATCCCAGTTTGCTGGTCATTAGATAACATGTATTAATAGTGTTTTTCTAAAAGATCTGCTCTAAGAATTATATGGGCAGAAGATCTCTGGCCTGTTATATGGGAGGTCAGACTAGATGATAATTAGCTCATTCTGGCCTTGGAACTTGAAATATTTTCAGCAAATAGAAATTTTGCCAAAAATGGCTCCAAAAACTACTTGATCCAATGTGGCAAATTCTTTCAGCTGAAAAAAAAAATCTGACTTATTTTTCCCTCCAAAAATGTCAAAATGCTTTGCTTTGCAGTTTTTAAACAAAACATTTTGACATTTTTATTTTCTCATGACTCAAAACGACCATTTCATTTAGAAAATGTCTTTTTAAATTGTCAACACTGATTTTAAAACGTTACTTCGATAGGACATTTGAGGCATTTCCATTTGACCTGACCAACTTTTTAAAAAATTTTTGTTTCACCGCCAGGAAGAAATAGTTCCGGCTCTGTTCGAAAATGAAACAGGTCTTATTTGTTTTTTTCCCCCTGGTTTGATCATCAAATTAAAAAAAAAAAAAATCACATGTTCACTCAGTTCTAGCCGTCAATTACATACCAGCCTTTGGTGTGCATCGTGTTTAAGAAGGCAAGTTCCCTCCCATAATGCAAATTGCTTTGATTCTTCCCTCCTTTCCCTTAGTGCAAATCAGGAGTAACTGCACTGAAGCGAATGGCTTTAACCTAGTGAAAATTTGATGTACAGGGAGGAGACTTGGGCCCAGGAGTGCAGCGAAAACACTGGAGTGAGGAAGTTACAACAAAATTAGAGACTTTACTCCAAGAAAATCTGAATGGAATGGTGCCTGTGACCTCTTTGGCGATCAGTCGACCATCTACTTCATTGTAGCAGCTCTTTATGTCTTGGATGGTGGTGGTGGATGAGCAAAGAGCGTTGATCCCAAATGAGATTCTTTCCTCTGCAACCAAGGCTGTGAGCTGAGATTCTCTGGAGTGATCCTCAGCTAAAACAAGAGAGACTTTTAAACCCGGGAGCACTTTCACATTCTCAGCACATGAGAATAAAACAGGCAGGTGGATGATAATGGGGGGCGGGGGCCTTTAAAAAGGGCTCAGTTTTGATCTAACCAGATCTACATCCTTTGCAGCCTAGAGATGGAGCTTGCCCGCATATGCATCTGTAGGAGGTGCACTTAGCTTGTCTACCCTGGAAACTGCTCTGTGCAGATCAGACAGCCAGCATCTCCATGAAGTCTGGAGCACGGAGCATGACACACAACACAGGTTTCATGAACGCGATTATCTGTCACTACATAATTAGTCTCAGACTGCTCTGTGGAACTGCATCATAAAGGCCTGTCCACACCCACCTGCTAAGAGCTGGGGAATGGTTTGCCCCACAGCAATTATATCCTCTTTTCCCAGCAATTCCCAGGCCCTGTGCTGGGAAACTGAGTCAGATCACTGTGTTCCCTGGTCCGACTACACCTCTGTTGTTTCACAATGGTGTCTCCTCTTGGAGAGAGGAGATGGTGCATCACAGCAGTCACATGGCCATGGATCATCATGGGGAATGAAGTCTGGTTGGGGATCCTGGTCCATAATGGGAACACGAGGTTCCCAAACAACTCCCATAGGGCACTGTTGAATGATCAAAACATTTTGGCTTCTGGCTAAAGTTTTTTGCATTTCAGGCAGTTCGTTTTCTGACACACACACAAAAATCTAAATTTTCCACAGAAAGCAGATGTTTTACACAGAATGTTTTCTGTAGTCCAAAACCTCAATTTTCCATTGGAAAAGAGTTTGGGTTAATTTTTCACCCCACCCACATCCTTTGCTTTAGGCTGCAGCTTCAGCAGATGGGTTTATTGCACTCTTTCCAAATGGGAAAAAACAGACCCCGCTCACTGACTTCCTAGTGCAGAGGTGGATACATCAGCAGTTGAACAAGCAGCGATCAATAACAAAAATGTACTGGAGATGCTCTGTCTGCCTGTTTAATAATTGAAGCTAACAGTATGCTTTAGTTAAAAAGCTTCTTCATTAAACTGAATGTAACCTGTTCTCCCTCCCTTCGCTCTCCCCCCCACTGTGCTGCATTAGTCCACTCTGAGGGCATGTGCAGCGAAGGAGATTGCTGTTTCCTTTTCGGCTACATTTTTGTCTAGCACTGCAAATATATAACGTTCCAGGTACTTCCTCCATGTCTGCCTCCCCCAGACGGGAGGCTCCATAAATAACAAGATGTCCACATCAAGTGAAGAGGGGTGTTCTGTAGTCAAGTCACTGAGCTGGGCCTCAGGAGTTAAAACTGTAGCCAGGGTAGGGAAGATCTGCTTTCAGTTCCAGCTGATCATCCTGGGCAAGTCACTTTGGTCCGATCTACTCTGCCATCGGCGTGTAGGGTAGGGTACATGCCTCAGTGAAAGGTAGGCTGTTTCCACGGTGCAGTGGGTAGCAACATGGAGCAGTAAAGGGCTCCAGCACCATGGAAACAGCAGGACACAGCACCAGTCAAAGCAGAGGGAAGCCCTGCTGGGGCATGTGGAGAAGCGTGTAGGGTATATCTACCCTCAGGTTCTGGTGCGTCTGTCCTCTTCTCACCTAAGCAGAGCCACTTCTGGCCACAGCTGTGGGGCCAGGCCAGCATCTGCAGCTGCTGGCCGGGCCCACACCCGCGATGGAGAAATTTGCAATGCTACCGGACACTGCAGTGGGCGGGGCTGATCTTTAAGTGGGTGACCCCGGCCCACTCAGGCCCACCTGTGGTTACACTGCTGCCATATATATATATCTCCGTGCAGGGGGGGGGGGAAAGGAGTGAAAATTGTATATCTATATGCCACTGTAAGTGTAGACATAGCCGTAATCTTTCTCTGCTTCAGTTTCCATCGGTCACATGAGGATGGCCATACTGACCTACCCAATGAGGGGTGGATGGGGAGGAGAAATACACTGAAAATTGGGAGGCGCCCAGATCCTAGCCCAATGGCAGACATATAAGCATGACAGATCAATCAATCCGCATGTAATTTTTGGCTCTGCCTGTGTGACCCGGGCGAGTCACAGAGGGTATATCTACACTGGAAGCTCTGTTAAGTCGACTTAGAGTCTCCACACTGGCAGGTACTCCAGTCGACTGCCAGCATCCACACTGGCAGGTACTAGGTCGACGGAGGAGTGGTGCATTGTGGGTAGCTGTCACATATTGCACTGGGGCCTGGAGGCCAATTAGGTTGACTTAAGGGCATTCCCCGTCCACATTGACTTAAGTCAACTTAATAAGGTTGATTTAAGCATTAAGTTGACCTTCAGAGGTGGTGTTATTAAGATGACTTAAGGAAGCGCTTAAGTCGATTTAATAAGTGCCCAATGTGAATGCAGAAGTCTGTAGATCGACTTAACTGTCCTTAAGTGGACCTAAGGCTCCAGTGTGGACGTACCCTTAGAGCCGGATTTGGAAAAGTATTCAGGTGTCTGACGATGCAGACAGGCACCCTGGCAATCTGGAAAACCCCGCAAGCTGCCCAGCTCCTAGTGAATGCCTAACTCTGTGCCTCAGTTTGCCCTGTAAAATGGGGATAATTGTACTTCATTCCTCTCACCCTCAGTCTCCCGTCTCTTTAGATCATTAGGTCTTCAGGGCAGCAAATGCCTCTTGTTACATGTGTCCAGAGCAATGTGGACCCATCTTGCCCCAGGAGTGTTAACAATGGATAAAAATAAACTGCAGCCAATGCTCGGAGTGGCACATCAGAGTCCCCACGTACCTCGCAGCTGCACTGCCTGGAAGTTGCTGAAGTACAGGGGCCCAAGCTTGCTAATAATCTCCACAGCTTCCACAGAGAGCGGCTCTTCAAACAAGTGCATCGGGCCCAGGCGCCAGGCCAAGGAGGACGTGTGTTTCCAAACGCGGGGGGTAGCTATGTAGCCATAGATGTCGACGAAGGAGGACGGTTCCATGGCCGAGCAGCTCTTGGGTAAGGCCTGGATGTATTGCATCTGCACAGAGAAAGAATTCACCTGGGCATCTAGGGTGCCGAAGGCTCTGCCCAGCAAGATACATTTATCCTCATCCCCGCCAAAGTCCAGGGGAGTCCCAGGTGCCCTGCGTGTCACAGAATTGGGTCCTTACTCTGTGAGAATCTCGGTTACACAAGGATTGACATGAACGTGAGGGATTGCTTTGTTTTGTTCAGAAATGAACAAACTAGGCTTTTGCAACTTGGTCACCGACACCTGATACATCTGGTCTCTCCTTCCTTGAAGGGGATAACGAGCACTCTCCCAAGTATGCGCTGGGCACCACCAGCGACCTACAAACACTTGGACGGGATCTGTGAAGACCTTCTTATTTGCAGCGAGCTACTAAGTCACCTTTTTGTTCCGAGGGGATAAATAGCAGCAAAATCTACATTAAATACTTCAGATGCTACCTTTCCACGTCAGCCATTATTACAACTGTAACAGGGATGTTCAGTAATGAGATCTGGACTCCTAACTCACTGAAGCCACATTGAAAATCCTGGTGGTATTCTTCAGCACTCAGCTATCACTCGATCGGAGTATTTACAGGCCCAATTCTGTAACTTGTTCCTTTTGGATAGATCCCTGCAGCTGCACCCCATCAGCCTCAATACGGCTTCCTGAAAGGAGTGGATCAATTTACAGGACTGGGGTCTATAACTTGTCAGTTTTTGGCTTGGATTGTAACCAAGACGACATTGCAGCTGGATACTAGGGAAGCCTAGTCAACCATAATGCAGAAAAAAAGTAAAGACCCCTTTCTTGGCTGTGAAGAGCCACTCTATTGATGTTCCAAAGGGGTAGCCGTGTAAGATCTAGATCCTCTAAAATGTAAGATCTTCTGGGCAGGGATTAAGGACTTACTTACCCCTAACACAATACACCATGAAGTTGGTTAGTCCCTCCCTGGGCACTACTATATAATTATTTTAGGGGTGTGATTTTCAAAAGCATTTTAGCAATTTATACTCCTAAATCACTTTCTAAAGTGCCATTGGGATTTGCACTCTGAAGTCATGTAGGTGCTATTGAAAACCCCATCCAAGGTGTCATTCTTAAAGAACTCCCGTCCAATTCTTTTGGCGCGTAGTAGAAAAATCCTCTTCCCTGATCCTAGACTTAGTTCTCCTCGAGGCCAATATTCTTTTTCGGAGTGAATTTTAGAGAAAGATCTAGAATCAGCCTTGTAAGTTTCACCAAGAAGAGCCCAAATATTAGGTACCTAAACAGAAGGCCAATTTTTCCCAAAGTGCAGATCATACCACAGCTTCAATTTCCTTTAATGGGAGCTTAGCCTTTTTGAAAACCTGGCCACTTAAGTGCTGAAATACAGATGTTTGGAAAATGTTCAGGTATAATAGGAAATACTAAACTAAAGAGAGTATTCAGAGCTTAATGTAGCCTCTAGGGTAGGGATACAATATTTATGGGGCCAGATCATCTCAACTCTGCTACTGCAGGGACATTACCCTTCCCTCGGAAGCATCTGATGCTGGACACATAGGAGACTGGATCAGATGGCTCTTGGGTCTGACCCAGTCTGCAATTTTCAGGATCCTAAAATCTTCGTCCTAGATATTGATGACCTTTGTGCAATTCTGATTTGTCATCTGATGTCTCCTCATTTTCCATCACAAGAGTCTCACCTCATTTCTTCAAGACACAGACTCTTGGACCATCTCTTATTTGCTAAAGCTGTGTTTTATTTTTATTATGGGTTGTCTGACTTAAGATAAACACATTTGCTGTGAATCCTTTAATCCACTGCAATGCTGCAGCCTGGTTTTATCGATGACTTCCAGTCTCATTTAAAAGAAGGCAAATTAAATGAAGTTTTCATTCTTGGAATGGATATAGGTCCCACAAGGCATTGAGGAGACATAATTTTTCTCAAGTATGGGAAAGAGAATATTTAGAATGAATTAGATTGCTTTCACAGGGAAAATGTAACACAGGAGCGAGCTGTGCATATGTTGGAATAGAGGCACCAGAAGGCAAAGACCAAGGATGTCACAAATGCATGGCTATGGAAAGATGAAGACCTAGAACTGGGTGACAGCTTCAGAGTAGCCAACCAAAAGTGTTTGAAAAGAATCACAGATAACGCCTCAAAAATACCTTGAGATTGGCTTAAAAATCTTGCGGTTATCATTGTAATTGTTTACTATTTTAAACTGATGAATCTTTTTATTTGTCTTCTTGTTTCTGAGCCTTTGGGGTGCATTGAGTGTAAGCTTTTCCCCAAACCGAAGAGGTCAAAAAACATTTTTTTTAATGAAAGCTGAGATTCTTATGAAATAACATGAGTCCAGGAGCTGGAGTTTTAATAAAAAAGACCTTAAATTTTGCAAGACTTCCAGTAAAATCACTTCCTTTTGCCCATTTTGACCCATTTTTCTTATTTCATATTAACTCCATGAGAACATATTTCTTGGAAACAGAAGAGCTAATTAACAGGTTGGTTGACGCTAGAGCTGGGGTCAGATTGTCTGGTATGGAAGGAATGACTGCCTGGGGGATGGGAAACTCAGACCATTCCAGTAGGTGCAGCGGAAAGGGTGGGGAGCAGTGGGATGAGCCAAACCGAGAGATGTCTGAAATACATGGGGAAAATCCCATCCGTCTTGGCACTGTTGTGGAAGGTTGGCCAGCCACATAATGTCAAAGAATCATAGAATAATAGGGCTGGAAGGGACCTCACGAGGTCATCTAGTCCAACCCCCTGCTAAAAAGGAGGACCACTCCCATTAAATCACCCCAGCCAGGGTTTTGTCTAACCGGGCCTTAAATATCTCCAAAGATGGAGATTCTACCACCTCCGTAGGTAACCCATTCCAATGCTTCACCACCCTCCTAGTGAGAAAGTTTTTCCTAATATCCAACCTTGACCTCCCCAGCTGTAATTTGAAACCATTGCTCCTTGTTCTGTCCTCTGTTACCACCGAGAACAGCCTAGCTCCCTCCTCTTTGGAGCACCCCTTCAAGTAGTTGAAGGTTGCTATCAAATCTCCCCTCAGTCTTCTCTTCTGTAGACTAAATAAGCCTAGTTCCTTCAGTCTCTCCTCATAAGTCATGTGCCCCAGCCCCCTAATCATTTTTGTTGCCCTCCGCTGGACTCTTTCCAATTTGTCCACATCCTTTCTGTAGTGGGGAGCCCAAAAGTGGACACAGTATTCTAGATGCGACCTGACCAGTGTCGAATAGAGGGGAATTATCACATCCCTCGATCTGCTGGCAATACTTCTACTGATGCAGCCTAATATGCCATTGGCCTTTTTGGCAACAAGGGCACACTGTTGGCTCATATTCATCTTCCTGTCCACCATAACCCCCAGGTCCTTTTCTACAGTGCTTTTCCTTGCCCCTGGGCCTCTTCTTGCAACCCCACCATTGAAGGATTCAAATGACTATTCACTCTTGAAAATAGAGGCCTAAAGCCTTGGCATCGCCCACTTGAGATTTTTAAAAGGTCTGGAATTTCAGAGGGCGGGTTCTCAGCATTTCTCAGGTTGGGCCTCCCATCATCACTTCTGAAAATCTCAGCCTAAGTCTGGAAGGCCTGAAGGTTTCCCATGCTAGGCTGATCACCAAGATATGTACGGGCATTGCGCTGAGGTATCCTGGGTGTGGGACTGACAAAAGAGAGAAATGCAAACAGCTGTCTGCCGAGCCTTTACCTTAGCAGAGCCAAGGCCCCGTCCGTCGACATACGCCGACACCGTGCAGGTCCTTTTCATTTCCCTAGCCACAGTCACTGCCAGATGATGCCACTGTCCCACGGTGAGCAGCTTGGGACAGTTGAACTCCACCTGGGTGGGGGTGGAGGAGGGGTTTGGGACCTCTGCTTCAGGTTCCATGATGTCTGCACAAGAAAAACAAGCATTTAACCAGCAGACGGAGCCAAGGCTGTGTTTTACTGGGTGTTTGCAAAGCTGCCTAGATTCTTACATTTCTGTTGTTGAGAAGTAACCTAGAATGATATCCACGAAAACACACGATGATGCATTTTTAGTTTAGGTACTTAACAACTGGGACTTTGCAGTCTAGTCACAATAATACAACACAGGAGCAAGCTCCATAGCGCCATGTGCCAGACTCTGAAGGGAACTCATGTCATATCCCAATTTGTTTCAATGCATTGCCCCAATGCTTCACACCCCCACTTCAGCAGCTGCTTAACATTTCCATGTAAGCTCTGCTCGCTCTTACGCAGACTAGAGGTGGGTGACATTTTTTGGCTGAATAGTAAATTTGCCAAAAAATGCCATTTTGGGACAAGGAAACTCATTTGTGAACTAAGGTGGGAGTTGGTGGATAGTTTCAGACATACAATTGGATTTCAGAAAAAATTATTCTCATCTGCATGGTTTGCTATGATGCTTTCTAAATGAATCTTTCTGACACTTCATTTTGAAAATGTCACATCAGGTAGATGTTCAAAACATTTCCTTCAACCCATACAAAATGTTCGTTTTTCATTATGTCCAGTGTTCAAATGGAAAAAAATGTTCAGCTCAGCTCTAAGTAAGACAAATCAAATGACTACTTAAATATGGCCAGATGGCCTCTGTTTTTGATGTCAGGTTTACAAGTCCCACCTGGGATAGATAACACAATGCTGTTCACACACTGTATAATAGAAGTAGAAGACATGATCTTTCACATGTGTTCAGTGATTCTCCAGAGGGTTGGGGAAAGGAATCAGAAATGTAATTAAAAAGAATAAAAGAGCACCCAGTGCACAATATAGCTGTTTAACTTGTAATGAAATCTGCATCAATTTCACTTCAAGCAGCACAAAGTTCTACTAATTGCAATGAACGATACGGTCCTAAGTACAGCACCAAAAATCAAGTGCAAAGAATAGTAATGCAGTGACAAATAGCAATCAATATTAATTCCCAGGCTGAGTTCTAGTTTTTTTCTGGTGCTTTCACCATTGAGTGATAACCCGGTAAGAATTCTTGTGGTGGGAGAGCTCCCAACTGGTACAAGTGCGGTGTGCCTGGCTTCGGAGCTAGCCCCAATCCAGTCCTGCTGGAGGGGTTGGGCAAGTAGACTGGCAGAATACATATGACCGGCTGTAATCAGGCATATAATAGAACAGCCTAGGGGCTGCTCTAACCCCCACTAAAGCTGGCAGAGATCCGCCCTGTGAATCAAGGAGATGTAGTAGATTTCCAGTCAGCCCCTTATTTCTGCTGCATGAAGCAGAAAGTCAGCACAGAGTAGACCACTATCTCTGCCACTCTAGGATCAAGGATAATCTGTAGATTCAGTTATCCAAACTCTGACTAACGACATAATGGGCCATGTCTCCAGCCTACACCAATGGACACATGTTGGGGTTTGCTTCCTGAGATGCTGGCAGTGTGAAACATCAATGACCCCCGCAAACACCATGGGATCCTGTAAAGCAGGTTATTTTGTACCACTCTACAAAGGGTTGGCCTGAGGGAGAGGGGAAGACAGACATTTAGCTGTCTAACCCAGTGGGGGGGCCCAGCCCTGTGGACGTGCCCAGAGGTCACCTACCAGATCGGGGAGAGGACTTGGAGCAGGAGTTCTCTTATAACTTGTATCCACAGTGGAACAGCTTCAGTGGGAGAGGCAGAGGGACCCCACCTCACAATATCCCTTGACCCTGACCTGAGATGTGGCACATCCCTATGCAAATCTCTTCGCCGTATCAAGAGGGGGGGCTTGAAAAGGGGTCTCCCACATCCCATGAGATGACCCTGACCACGGGGCTAAAAGTTATACGGGAAATGGTTCGCTCCATACACACACTGCCCCCCAACTTCTTGCACAAAATCCCTTAGGTGCCTAATGCCAAAGAAGGTTCCTTCATGGAGGATCACAAGCAGAGCTAGGTGCTCCCTGCAGCCCAGACTCAGGTGCCTATCTCCACAGGTCCAGCACACAGCCCTTTGATTTGTGTCTCCCGCTGGCTGACTTAGGCAAGGAGCCGCCCAGCCTGATGGGTTTTGTAAATCACAGCCTAAGGTGTCTTTCTCTCACCCCATGGGCAGCCTAATGAGTGGAGGTGTGGTGGATCATGGGGTGTTCCTGTGATTTCTGAGGCAACACCCAGCATCAGAAGACTGAATTATACGCACCAGACAATGCAGTGATGGGTGGCAGCACAGAACCCAGAGAGAAATAGATACAGAGTCCGCCACCCTTCCCTTCCTTGTCCCATTCAGCCCCAGAAATTAGTTTATAGCTCTTCCCAAGATCCTTTCCAAGCCAAAGGGCTAGAATTCCTTTCTAAAGGAAAGCAGAGCATTCCCATTGAAATCTCTAGTCCCCCCCCAAACAACTGAGACCCTGGCCTTTCGGTACCCGACGGCCAGCTCTGAAATGCTCACCCAGGGGCTGGAACGCCACCTCCTCTGTAGAGATGACCAAGGAGCGGTCAAGGGGGGAAAAGCTCACAGAAAAGCAGACAAACTCCTGTTCCATTCTTGACATGTGCCTCACCACAGTGAGGAAGCGCAGGGGGTGGGCATCACGGGCAGAGCAGAACTTGCTGACCAGGAACCAGGAGGAGAGAGTCAGGCCACCCGCGGGTGGGAACAGTCTGGCACCTGTGAAGAAGAAATGAATGAGTGGGAGGAAGGCCTGCCATAGATGGAGGCCTGAGCCTCAGACTGGATCTGAGGCAAGAGCCGGGAGGGTGTTGAAGCAGTGGTCTTGTATGAGACGGTCTCCGGCTAATGCAGGATGTCAGAGAGCTGGTGGGTTATGCTCACCGATCTCAGAAGGCTCCACATGAGGTAGCAGGTACCTACCCATTCCGATCCCTCCTGAGATGTCATGTTCCACACTAGGGCCCATTAAAGTGGAGAGGGTGGGGAGGAACAAACAGCTGGAAGACAAAGAGAGCAGGATTTCAAGTGTGTCCCTGTGAGCCATTCAGGACGTGGCTTGGAGTTCCTTACACACACACACGCGCATGCCTACAGTCCTGCAACATCAGGCCCTCAGGGGAGCAAAGCGCAGGGTCTAGCTTGAACGGTGCGAGGAAGAGTGTGGCAGACATGGCGAGCGGATGCCAGGACCAGCATAAACCGAGGGGCACAAATAGCGGATGTACCCGTATCCCTCCAGGGACATGTCAAACTCCACAAAGGAGGGCGCCAGGGAAGTGGTGTGTGGCTGGAAGTTCCGCGGCGAGGTCATGGAGATGAGACTCATAGCTGTCTGGAGAGTCATCGCAGAGCCCCTGGTCGCCCATGGGGAACTGGGGGGCCGTGTGTCCAGCTGAGGAACCACAGGCTTGTCCAGCACGGCTGCTCCTGGATCTAGAACAACAACGCCCAGCATTATTAAGGCACACCACTGCCACTGATTTCATTCAGTAGAGTGCTTCGTTCCCTTTCCTTTCCTGCAGTCACAACACATGGAACTTACTGATCACTGCTTTTCCCTCTCTAGTCCTTTCGGGCTACGGGGGTGGCAGACACCTTCCTACTTTCCTTAAACTATTTAAGGACCCTGGTGCACAGGACGGAGGGATGGGAGTAGGGTTGTGGGAATGACGTTTGATAAAGCCCTGGCTGGGATAATTTAGTTGGGGTTAGCCCCGCTTTGAGCAGGGGCTGCACTAGATGACCTCCTGAGGTCCCTTCCAACCCTAATCTTCTATAATTCTATCATGCATTTTCCAGTCAGTTGGGCATTTCAAAAAGTCACCCCTGCCTCCCCCATTGTATCGCATTGAACAGGAAACAAAATTTTAAAAGACTTCCAGTGAATCAAAAAGTCACAAAAAAAGTTTCCTTTCGGATCAGACGGAGCATTTTGTTTTGACTGAATGGAAGCTTTCTGTTTTGATGTTCAAGTTTGTTGAGTGTTTTTGATTTCTGAAATAAAATAAAAAGAAATTTTGAAAATAAAAATCCATTTACACTGAAAAAATCAAAATGTTGTATTTTCCAGGGTGTTTTGTTTTATACAAACTGTTTGGTGAAACCAGCAATAATTATTTCAGTGTCACCAAGTCTGCATTTGTCACTGAAAAATGTTTCAGAGAAGAAAAGATCAACCAGCCGTAGGTAAGGTCCATGAGAAGAGCTATAAGGAGTAACGTGGAGCCCAATGGTGAAGAAGGGCCTAAACCCTGCTGATGTCTTTCCCCACCTCCATCTTTCATCAGGTAGGTGAGAGCTCAGCCTACGCCCACCCCGAACTTGTGGGGTCACTGAATGTGTGTGGGGGGAATTCTACTGTTATGGTCTTGTCCCTGTGAGGAACATCGGGGTGTGGAGCTGGGGAACGCCCATAGTCACTAGCACTCCTTATGGACGCACTCACTCCAGACCCACGGGACGAGGCCAGCATGGCCCTGTCCCAGCTCAGCAGGCCAAACACCTTTGGGTTGTGACGTGCTGGTGGGTGTGTGAGTGTAACCCACCAGTCAGTGTTGGCATCCTACTCTAGGTGAGGATTTGAGCCGGTTACAGCTGGAGCTATAAAGTCTCACCTGAGCACGAGCTATAAAACCTCATGCTTTGAGCTCTGAATGGCCTCAGCTCAGCTCCTACCATTGCCCAATATACCAGTTCATCACAATGGCCGGTTCTGGAGACTAATGTTTTCAGATACGCTGAATCTATGATGTGCCTGGCTCCTCAGCAAGGGGGCTGGCCGCAGCTTCCCCTTCCCACACATGCACCTAGAATGCTCACACCATGCTCCAGTCTGGGCTCTCACCTTCGTTCCACACTGCTTTACGCAAACCAGCCCCTTGACACAATGCAACTGTAGCTGGGTTTCTGCACACCCCGTTCACAGATGGTGGAGGGGTCCCGAGCCAGAGGAACTGCCTGAAAAGTGTAACACAAACACCTTTAGAAAGGCTATATGGGAGCATAGGCATCAGCGGAGCCCTGACGTTATTGACTTCTAGCCTGGGAAGCCACCTTCTCCCCAAAAGACAGAGTCAGACAAAAAAATAATCACAGTCTAAAGGTTGTCCCACGTAACATAATAGCTTTTGGACAAAATCAACATTTTCCATAGGTTTTCCAAATTAAAGAAAATATGGTTTCTTTTATTTTATTCCTCACTTTTTAACCCACTTGCTAATGGAGGTGAAAACCATATTTGAAAGAAAACAAAATTCTACATATTCATTGTTTCCATCGATTTCTTTTTTCCAAAAATTACTGAAAAAGTTTGAAATGAAATGAAAGAAATGCGTTGTCCTCTTACTTGTTGGTAAAAACAAAAAGAAATAAAACCATTTTACCAGCTCTACTGAAAAGCCAGTGTGTACCAGTCCGAGAGCAAATTTCAATCAGTAACACCAACACACCATACCTGATCAAGAAGCCACTGATTTCATAAGGATGTTGGGAGGCATCTGAAACTCCTAAAGTAAGACGTTCCTAAAACCAGGTGTCTCCCAACGGTCTCAAAAAAACCTGTAATTATCCTGATTACCCTCCACATTTCAGATACGATGTGGTAGCATTGCTGACTTCAACATCACTAATATCAGCACCACAATGCTGGTTATATTTTCCCCAGTATTTTTCACTCTACCAGATCTTTGCTTTGTCTGGTGCTGGCTGGGATTTGCAGACAAAGTTTATGATGCCATGAGAAAGGTTGAATTTTCAGCCAGCCCAGAAAACAGACACCTTAGAAATCTCACATGAAAGGAGACTATAGCTTTCAAGATGTACAAAGGATCTGGACAAATCTGTAGTGTGCATCCAGCCTGCATGCCAATCCTTTCAAAGCCTACTCAGCACCAGCCTGTGCTAGCTATAATGGAGACTGTGCGCTCTATGGGTGAGAGCAGAAGACTGAGAAATCCAAGTCCAGGTTCTACTCCTGGATCTCTCATTGACACTTGTGCGAATATGGGAATGATGTGTCATCTCTTTGCACCTCAGTTTCCCTCCTCTGAAAAGCAAGGAAAAGAATCCTGACCTTTCCTCCCAGGCATACTGCCGTTCTTCAATTAACTAACATTTGTTGATTGCTTTGAGATCCCTGGGTAGAAGGCTCTCCAGAAGAACCTAGGTCCCAGTTCAGCAATTTACTCAACTGGCCTCAACTGGGGCTTAATGCACCTGTTTAATCACAGCCCTAGTTTTGCCCGAGTCCATTTCCTTAAAAAAATCCATGGTCCCAGTGCAGAGGGACTCTGTTAAATACAGATCTGGTACCTTAATACATCTGGCTCAATGGACTGTGAGGCGAGCTTCTCAAAAATCCGGATGAGAGGCAGGTGCAGTGGGTGACTGTCATTGTTCAGGGCATCCCGACAGGAGCTTATGATGGTGCTCAGCAAGCCAGATGTGCACATCACCTGACGGCTCTTCTCCGACTTCACCAAGGACTGGATGTGATCAGCTACGGCGCATTGGATTTCCTGGGAAAGCTGAAACAAAGAGAAGGTTGGTGAGTGACTGAGACCCCAATGACACATGCTGGCTCCAGGTGGGTCCTTGACTTCTGGATCACTTCCCAGGTCTACCCATGAGCAGCAGTTTGCAGGATCAGATTCTACACCAAACACTGCTTGGGTTAATACATTATGGCTGTGTCATCAAATTCCACACCTGGAAGGTCCAGATCCTCCCCCACTTGACTACTGCTCAGTCACCCACGCTCACGCTCTTGCAGCAATGCCATGGTTGTGAATGGACCAGGGGAGCAGTCAGCAAATCCCCACGAGTAAGACAGGGATGACTCTGCTTGCTCTCTCACAGAAGATTACGATACATAGGGCCAGCAAAGCATTTAAGCACATACTTAACTTTAAGCACATGGACAGTCACGCTGATGGGACCTACACAGTGCTTTAGAAACCATCATGAATTAAGGCTTTGCAGGGAAAATCTTAAGCACATCCTCAACTTTAAGCACCACTTCAGGGCTTTGCTGGACAGAGGCCTTCATTCCGTTGTTTTTAAGGCACTTCTTAAAAAAAACTTGTATTGACTTTTAGAGTAGCTCAGAGGTCACCCAGGATGTAACAGGGCCCAGAGACCCAAGTGGACTTTGTGCAGGAGTATCTTTCATGATGAATCTTTGCAAGATTGGAGCATTTCTCACAGGAGAAGCATTTGGATGTGTTAAATATTGTTCAAGGAAATAGTTAGTAGAAACTTTACTCAGGAAACCATTATAGATGATGAAAATTCTGATGGTATCAGAAGCACAGAAAAGATAGCTCATTTCCAGATGTTGGGCTTGATCTTGCAGTGTTAATTGAAAATAACTCCACCAGGATCTAAGCTGGTGTAACTGTGGTGTAGGAAAGAGGGGATTCAGATCTTCAACCATGTAGGTCAGATTCTGAAGAGCTCAGGGACAGAATCTGACATGCTCAGTAATCGCAATCAAGACCTGATATTCAAAAGAGCTCAGCTTCCATGTAGGTACCTAAATCAGGGGCAGATTTTCAAAACTGCTGAGAACCTGGCAGCGGTAATGGCCAGATTTTCGTGTCAGCTCCCAGCATCCAACATGCAGAGCTTTCTGGACCACATGACCACTTACTTTAGTGTCTCAATGGAAATTAAGCTCTTTAGAAAGCTAGCTCTAAATCTCAATCACTTATTCTCTTTACACAAGCTCACTACGCTGATAAGTTCCTTTCCAGACTACATATGCATTTCTCTTCTAGCAAGAGCATGCAGTGAGCTGCGGAAATGAACATCTAATTTATAATTCTTTTGTATTTTTATTGTCATTATTTCACTTATTCTTCCATTGGATAAAAAGATATTATTTAGAATCTGTGAAAAGTTTAAAAAAAAATAAAAGATACAGATCTCGGCTAAGTGAACCAATAGGTTTCCTCCAAAATAAATCCAATATAACCATAATGGAGTACAAGCATCGATCGTTCTCATTATCACAGGAGCTCTGTCAATACCGAGATTGCCTTGTTTTGAATAAAATGTGCTGTTTTCAGGAACCTTAGTTCCAGTAAAATGATTTTTTAGTAAAAATATTAATGGGGGCAGGAAACCAGTCTACATTTCCCCATACACATGGATTGATTTTCCTAACACATATTACTTGCGCCATGAGTCAGGGAACTGGAGGTTCAATTAGAACATGGTAGGGCTAACAGCTCTGCATCAGATCAGAGTCTAAGGGCAAAATGTCATCTAGTAATTTGCCGAAGGTTCTTAAGTAGTTCAAGCTTCTTCCTCCTGGGTACCTGATTTACTCTCTCTGCTATTCCCCTTCCAAATGATGTTGCTTTGTTAGGGGATGGAGAAACACCTCCAAAGGTCCAAAGTGTGGATTCATTTCAACAGGGTATGGGTGCATTGGACTTAAAAATGAGATAGGCACAGATCCAAGAAACAACAAATAAATCTCGCACCCTCCCCCCCCCCACCTCTCATTCAAGGAACTCAAAGCCCTTTGCAGATCTTCATTAAAGTAACTTCCCAACACACCCTTGATGGAGGTACTATTTAAAGCCATGTCTCATTATCAAAAGTGAGGTAGGCACTTATAAAGGGATTGTGAAAAGCACCTAGGTTCCCTATCTCCCCTTGGAATTAATGAGAGTTAAGCACCCTATGCACCTTTGACAATATCACTGATAAGAGCCTAATGCGCTGATTTTCAATGAGACATACCCACTGTCAGATTGACCTTCCCAACTGACTGATTGGTTCTGCGAAGACCTGCTCAGTTGATCAGAAAGTCAGTCCCTGAAGACCAGCCCAATAAGGATGTGTTTTCACTGATGGCAGCAAAACCGTGTCAGAGCCACCTTTCCAGTCGATTGATTGGGTCTGTGAAGACCCACTCAGTTGATCAGGAAACTGATCTATTAAAAACCACCCCAGCAACCGGAGTAGCGCTGAGTCCAAAGGAGCCCTCTCCCTTCAACTCAGCACAGTGGATGTGTCAGGCATAAGGCAGTTGAACTGAGATACGCAAGTTATTTTAAGTAACTTGCGTATCTCCATTTGACTGCTGCTGAAAATGGCAGGCAGTGTAGCTCTGCCCTCCCCGCTTCAACTCATCACAGTGCATGTGATAGATGTAGGGAAGTCGCAGGGAAATACGCCAGTTATTTTAGGTAATTTGCGTATCTCCCTTCAACTGCCACCCAAAACCATGGGCGCTGTAGACCAGCCCATAGGATCCTTCTAAGTCACTTATGAGCTTTTGAAAATGTTACCCAGACTGTGTCACTTGCACTGGATTCAGTTGCCACCAGCACCCCCAAGAAGAAGTGATCAGTGCTAGGAGGGAGGATGATCTTGCGGTTATGGCTCTGAATTAAAGTCTTGGTTCTGCTTAGGCAAATCACTCTAGATGACCTGGGGGTCCCTTTGGGTCTTGAACACTGTGACAGGCTAGATTCTCCATTTGCTTCACATAAGTGTAAAATGCAGCCCCAGCAGAACAAAGCTTACAACAGAATACAGATTCTACAAGGGGTGAGGTGGAATCCCCATCATCGGAGGTGGTTAAGAACAGGTTGGACAAAACATGGTCTAGGTTTACTTGGTCCTGGATCAGTGCAGGGGGCTGGACTTGATGATTTCGCACAGTCCCTTCCAACTCCGCATTTCCATGGTTCTATGATAGCGACACTTTAAATTGCATCTTCTTTTCAAAGAGGCAGAATAGTCTAGAGGAGAAAGCACTGGAGGAGCGCGAAGTTCTAGGCTTGGCTCCATCATTACTGTTCAGGTAGCTTTCCTTTTGGGGTCTTCTGTTTCCCCTGCCACTGTTGATCTTGTCTATTTAGAGCGTGAACCCACTGGGGTGGGACTATCTATTACCATGTGGGTGCGTAGGACATAGCAGAATAGGGCCTTTATCTTGGTTGCAGTCCTTTAGGGGCTATTGTAATAGTTATAAATGTTTGCGGGCAGAGAAGTGTCAAATATCAAACAACTCTCTCATAGAATATGAAAGTGGCAAATTATATTGTCACTACAACTTTATAAGCAGCAGTTCACTGCTTTGGGACTGCAGTTTTCCTGCTGGTTAGCAACAGAAGCAAATTGTTCACTGGAGGCCAAATCAAGGATTAAATCCAAAGGCCACGCAGTGAGAAAAGTCTAAAGGCCGGATCACTGGGTAAGATTCAGGTAGGTACACAGTCTGCCTCTCTGCCCTTCAATAGACTTGGAGCATGTGATTCAGCAAAATCTTCATCTCCTGCTCACACAAAGCCGGTATACACAAGCCCCAAAGCAAACCTGGTTGCGAGAGAGATCTCTTAAAGGGAAGTGCAACAGAAAAGAGGGTTAAGCCCGGACTGTGGTGATAAGCCGAATCCTCAAGACTGATTGTAAAGTTTACTGGATGAGCTATGACAGATTTTGAATGAAGTAGTCAACTTAGAAGTCCCCCTCCACCTCCAGTCATCATTGAATGACTCGACACACTGATCATGAGGAACATTCAGCACAGAGATGTGTTTCTATTCCCCTTTGAAAAAGCATTCTTCCCTCTGTGCAATACATTCTTTGTACTTCCTGGTTCCCTGACAATAGCAAAGAACGTGTCCTTCTGTGATGTCACCAAGGTTGGATTTACACTTTACATACCCTTAGGCACAGCATCTTCAGTGTCCCCCTGCTTACAGCTGTTCTTCGTGTTTTCTGCACAGGGAGCGAGACTGGGGGGGACTGGTCAGGCCAGCTCCACACAGGAGGTTGGGAGGCAGAAAGGACCTGAGGTGGCCAGCTCGGCCAACTCTAGGGGTGGAATATGCTCAACCCTGGGCTCCACCTTCTGATATAGCTGGGGGCGTGTCCCTAGGGAAAGAAGTAGGGGGTGGAGCCAGAGTTCCAGGTCTTATATGGAGCCCCAAATTAGCAGGGATCTCATTGGCCTATATGGTAATTAAGCACTATTCAGGTGCTCCTAGAACACCAGCACCTCTAGGCACATGGGCTCTGCTTTCCTCCTCTTCTCCCTGAGGCCCCACTGCCTGGAACCACATAGACCAGCCATCTGAGAGGCTACATCCTGGGAGATCATCCATAAAACCAAGATGACTTTAAAGAGGAGAAGCAATTTTATATATTTATATATGTCCTTCTGCGGTGAGTGCCCTACGCTACGAAGCGTGTTTAAAGGGGAAGGTAAGCCAGTTTATTTTGCAGTTAGCTTTCCAAATAGGTGCCAACTTCCTTTTGACCCTGATGATTTTGCATTTAAGAAAAGGGAGTATTTGCCTGGCCTAAATGTGGCCATTGCAATGAATAAACGGAGTCTGGAAAAGCACCAGGGTTGGGTGCTCACATGAGTGACGCTCTATAAATAGCGCTTAAAGATGCAAACAGCACCTCTGGCTTGTTGATTTTTTTAAGGGCTTTTAGCAAATTTTCATATGTCTCATTAGACATCCAATTTTATTTTTAATTGCCAGTACAAACGGCTTCAACACATAACCACAGATCTCTTTTCATCGCTGTTAATTGCCATTCTGATCAGGCCAGAAGAAAAGTTCTGCTGTGTGAGACCGAGTCCCCGGTCTGTGTTGGTACTTATTACCACTCTTGGTACATTGACACACTCAGGGCTACTTCAGTACGTGTCTGCTTGGTCTGATAAAGGCGGCCAAGAAGCAGCAAATCCAACTGGGAGTGGATACGGTTTCCTTAGGTCAGAATCAGAATGCATTAGTGCTCACTGAGCTCTAATAATGCTTCTGGAAAGCAGTGATGGCTGGTTCCTCGCCTCTGTGTATATGAAGCTTGACTGTTACCTTCAAGAAGATAACTCCATGCGCCATCCCAAGATGTCTTTCTACAGCATTCAGGCTAGCCAAATGGTCAGCTCTCGCCCGTTGTCTGTCCCTGCTGTTGGACAACCGGCTATTCAACTCAGCCCCAAACTCTGGGGAAAAAACTTCCCCCAGACTTTTGTGGTGGATCCTGACTGATGTTTTGCTCTCCTGACACGCAGACTCTCACCTCTGGGAAAGGTGAACCTCCGAGCCGAGATCCCTTGTGGAGAAAAACTGGGCTCTGGGAGTATTCCCACAGCCACCTTGGCATTGCACACTACCCTGGCAGAGCTGCATAAGGGACTGGAAATAAATCTGCCAACCCTTTTCCTTGCAGCAACTGCTTACTAGGCCTTCCATAGAACCGTAAGCTTTGCAAGAGGATTGCTCATTTCCCTTCTATCCACTACCACTCCAGCCCAGGGCGTCATTTATCTGTCAGTGATCCCTGAACTACAGCTTTGGCACAAGATCTTGATACCCTTCTGCCTGTCTTCTGACTCGCACGCCACACCGCCAGTGGGCTCCCTGCACTGTTCGATGGGAGGACTGTGTCAGAGGCTGGCCTTCAGAGCTGGCACAGCCAGGAGAGATCACGCTTCAGTCTGTTCTGTCTTATCCGTCACTGGCTAAGCTTGTGGAAACCAGTCTTAATTGGGGGTGGTGCCATGAGGCAGGAAAACCTCAGAAACGCTAACTGATACTACAGCTTGTCCCTGGATCAAATCTGGCCCCCAAACCAGAGAGAGACTAAAACATGGAGACTCACACAATCACCTTCGCTGAGTTCCTCTTCAGATTATAACGAGACGTCAAAAAACGTATGTTTAGAAAGGCAGCATGTTCTACTGGCTAGAGGCCATGGACTCGGAGACACGGGTTCTGTCCCTGGCTGTGTCGTGGTGTGACCCGGGCTGGTTGCTACACCTCTCTAGGTTTCTGTTTGCTCTCCCATTCTTTGTCGCGTCTGTGCAGACTGCAAGCATTTCAGAGCAGGGGCTGTCTCTTACGATTGGTCTGTACAATGGGCCTTGAGCTGGATGGCGCTAATACTAAATAAATATTACTGCTACAACTGATTTCTTAGACGAGAGAAGGGGGGAAGACGAGAGGAGAAGGGAAGGGAAGATTAATAGATTTGAATAGGTTACTGAGACTGATGGAATTTGTGTCCCAGCTCTCCATATTTTTAATAACACTGCCATCTACTGAATGTGTGGGGAGTTTTCCTTTCAGAGCCAACGCTGATAGAGTGACTTCTTGACAGCTCCTCTCTCATCCAATTAACTGTTCTACTTGTTTTTCCAAAATTAATTACAGTAATTGTCAAAATTTTAATAACTGCTGGCTTAGTTTGCTATGAAGAGGCAAGAAACATCAGCAGTTAATTACATCCCACCTTCCAGAGACACTGAGGAGGAATCTGGTTTTATTCCAAACCTCCCGTTTACATGCTAGTTGAATCCAAGTATTTCAGAAAAGGCAGCAGACATATGTTGGATAATTTGCTCATTTGGTCAGAGTGTGTGGGGAGAGGCTGAGAAGAGAGATTTCCCCCATACGATAAAGCTAACAGAGTGCCAATTTTCCATTAGCTGCTGCACCAGCCAGTGACTTGTAGGAAGAAACCAGGGCCTGATCCTTCTCTTACATATACCAGACTTATCCTAATATCAACCCCATTGACATCAGTGTAAATGAAAGCAAACGTGAGGCCCAGGATTGTAAACAGAAAAATGTACCACACACTGCTGGAGATACAGGGGAAATGCAGATTGTTTTGGGCCAAACAGCAGCTGCTGTGTTGCACACGGACAAGATGCATTGCAGGAAAAGCGAGGTGTAGGAAACCCAGTCCCCCTCGCTGGGCTCCTGGGTCCTCGGGCCATATCTGGAGTGGGAAAAGCCTCTTCCTGGTCTCTGCTGTGTACTGGTCAATAGGAACGATGCAGGGCAGTGGCATAATGATGGGAGGGCAGAAGGGGTCCAAGCCCCAGGCACCAAGCTGCAGGGGGCGTCAGGATGGGGGACCTGATATAGGGTGGGAAATCGTAGCCCCGCCCACAGGGCGGAGCTCACAGACGTCACTACTGAGCATGCTGCCCTCGGAGCATTATACCCACGCCCGGTCCCTGCAGACACTGGCAGGTGGTAGGGTTTGTTAGCATCAGGAGGTCTGTCCATGTGGACAGGACTGGAATGGCACTCTGCAGCAGCTCTGTAAATACGGGAGCCCATATAATTTATATGGGACAGGCTTGCTACCTCCCCGATTTCCTTCTCCCAGCACATTCCCCCCAGGGGTGCTTGCGCAGAGATCCCACATCATAGGCCCTGACTCATACACCCCAAATCCATGAAGTCAGTGGCAGAAGCAGCCATTCACATATGCAAATCATTTGCTAGATCAGCCCTTTAATCACTCCGCCCCTTAGTGGTTCTTAACTCAATACACTGATGTGTTTTTAAAGCAGCAGCGGGGACCTCCCAGATAGACTTTTCTTAGCAATTAATGACCGGCTGGGCAAGGATCTGAGCCCTCCACTCCCTCCAACTCAACATTTGCTATTGTTCATATTATGACAGCTCAGTCGCCTCTAAGTGCCCACCCCTTTACAGTAGGAATCAGGGGTTCAGAAACACTCAGCACCCATAGTTGGAGCCAAGCTTTCCAGAAAGCTGAGTTCATTGGGTGCTGAGCTCCTGAAAACCAGGTCCTGGAAAAATCTAGCCCCGGGACTCAATCTAGGGCCACAATCAATCATACATGCCTGGAGGAAATGGATTCGCATCAACATGAGCAGAGGAGGGAGGTGACGGCGCACTTTGTCAGCTGGGCTCAATAAAAGAGTGTGCAGAAGGTAAGATCCAATGTGACCCTTGGCCCCAGACTCAGTTGTGCCAGGGAATGATATCCTTCCCCTCCCCACCGTGTGATTCTGCGCTCCCTGGGTCCTGGCAACAGGAATCCCAGACTTCTACAGGAGAGGCAGATCTTGCTGGATTTCCCCTTGGAAAGTGCTGGCTCTTTAAGTATATCTTTGTAACCCTGCTGACCCCAGCTCCACAAAGAGGCAGGTACACATCTGAACTTCTGAAAATGTACCCAACCTTCTTGCCCATCTCTATCTGCCACCCCTCCATTAGACTTCTGCATTGCGCTCCCAACAGCCTTGTAAACTAAACAGAGTCAGATGCAGTCAGTCAGACGGGTGATGCAGAAAGAGGAAGGCTGGGCCGGTGCTGAGGGCACGACCCTTGGATATGTGAGACATGGTTTCTAGTCACTCTCTGCCCCAGACTTCAAGTGAGGCTTATAACCTTGTTACTTACATGCAGTGACTCAGTTTCCCAATCTGTCAAATGGGTTTATCAGCACTTCCCTATCACACAGGGAGTATGAGGGAGAATATATTAACTACAGTGAAGCTAAGCTAGTGTAGGGATGGAGGCTATACAAGATAAGAAAGGCTTGATTCAAGAGCAGGTGCTTGTGGAGGAAATGTAAACTGAAGTCCAATGCTAATGATGTGAGGGCGTTAGAGATTCAAGAACTATTCTTATAGATGGGCCCAATGCAAAATCCAGGCCCTGAGCTGGAAATGAATGTTTATAAAATACCCTGTTCTTACAAAGGGCTAAATAAAGAGCGTGAATCCACACTTCCCTGAACAGTGGGCTGTTCACAATTGAAATCGCACAAGAGCTGGCCCCTGATCATTGTCCGTTTGACAGTAGCTAGAGGCCCATCCATCTGAAAAGTAGAATTGTGAGCTTAGCTGTCCTGGACAAAGTGGGTGCCCTCCGCCGACACTACCTGAATGCCCCCTGCAGTCAGCAACGGCTGTGACGTCTCCTTGCACTGAACTGTCCTGCAAGCTGTTGTCTCTCTCAAACAGCGGCCATGTGCAGCCCCAGAGGTGACTGCGTATTAGTGGTGAGTGAAGTCAGGCTTTGCATAATCAAACCTTTACCATCTTTGAGAGGCACTGGGGACACAGAGGGACCCCGTCTTCCTTCTTGCTCTGGGAAGGAAATAAACTGCTGCAGACCTCCAGCGTGTTGCTTATTCCCCCCGCTTCCTTGTGCCAGATAAGATATTTTTGCCAGCTAGTAGGGAGAAATGGAACAAAGGCTCCACCACACCTCTCATCCGCTGCAGGGAGCAACCCCCAGAGCTGCGCCAGATCATGACCCAAGGGCACAGTCTAGCCCATGTGCGAGACCCTCTGGTGTGAATGGTGCTACCAAAATGCTCATTTTTAATCAACCCAGAGGGCACCTTTTCCTATGTGTAAAGCCCTTTTAATGCTGGTTCTGTGATCTCCCTGGAAGAAGAGCTCATTGAACCATCCTAGACCCCCTTCTGCTCTTCCGTCATGTCCATCGGGACAGGAAACTGTTCTGTTTCTTGGCTTGTTATTCGGACGGATCTCAGTGATGCTTGTATACAGGTATGAATGGTACTTACAGCACAAGCGGGGTCACAGGGGGGATCAAAGCACCACCTACACGGAGATTTACCTGAGGATGCTCCTCCTTGTAGAGCTTTGGAAGCAGCCTCACCATGACACAGACAGCACCTGGGTGTACGATGGCACAGTCTCCCGCTTGCAACCTGTAGGAAACAGATGAGCAGAAGGTGGAACAGCGTTGCTGATGAGGTGAAAAGATCAGCAAGTACCCCAGCAGAGAACCACATTGCTCTTTGCTTGCATTGGCCAGATTCAGAGCTAGAAACTAAATCAATGGACCAGAAACTGTTATAGAAAACCACCACCAAGATACACCCTGCTAGAAGTACTGAAAGGTACCCCCAAAACTCAAATCTGACCTCGTGGACCTAAAGAGACCCAGATGTGCAGTGGCTTTTTTTCAGCTGAGTCCTGATTTTAAGAATCTGCGCTTTAAGGGATAAACAACAAAAAGTCTCTGATGCCTCCAGACCAAATGACAAGATCACTACCTACATTTAGCCCTGAGCAAGACCCTTCGAATTCCCCAACCCAAGAGCAGCAAGCAGGAAGGTATCTGGTTTGGATAAAATCGGAATGACTTCCTCCTGCAACTAAACCCTTCCCCAGTCCACATCAGAACCTGCCTAAAGGGGAAGGGAAAGTTTGTGGTTATTTCCACCCCCCACCACCACCGTTTTTCATTTCTGCCGTATGCCCCCACCCATTCAGGGAGAGGAAAGTGAAGCATCAAAATATATCAGGAAAGTCTGTTCATGCCATGTTCCTGGCTGGAAGCTGAACACACTAATAATATGATGAGAAAGCTGCTTTTTCAGGAGATAGCTATCTCTGGCTTTGCACGCTCATGATGTTCAGAGAAACACCCACATTTCGGGGCATATCTTTGAATCCAAAGCTCCAGCCAGCTGAAAGACTCTGGCTGTATGGGATTACAGAAACATGGCTCTTTCCAAATCAATTCCAGTGAAGGTAACTCAGACCAGGTCCCTCACCTGGTGGGATGGGGAGAAAGGGTATAGTTTATTGGTGTCCGGTGGCCCTGGGGGGCCCGTCACAGGCTGCAAGACCCATTACCAGGGGGCCCATGTTACAAGTCTGTACTGTGTCTGAAAAAATTATGCTTGAGCCCTGACTCAAACAACACTAATTAGATGAGAAAAAAAAATCAACAGCAAGCGCCATCACAGTGGGTAAAACGGGAAGAACAGGATGAACATAACAAAGGCCTTTATAATCAAACTGAAAAAGAATAATGTCTCCAATAAACACCGCCTTGCCATTTCCAGGAGCCATTGCTACCAGATCAGCGCAGTGAGGAACGTGGCACACTGCCCCCCAGTGACCTGAGACCATTACTGCAACTACAAAACACTAAAAACACACCATACAAACAATTTGGGTGAAATCCTGGCCCATTGACGCCCATGGCAAAATGCTCATTGAATTCAGAGGGAACAGAATTCCACTATTTGTAGTCTTCAGCCTATGGCTGTGCTCCTGGAGCACACCTCATTTGCTGCATAAGGCTGTTGAAATCAAGATACACCAGGGAGGAAGATAGCCCCTTGTGCTTGGAGATGTTCTGACGCGCCGCGTCAGCAAAACCGCAGAGGAAACAACGTCAAGCAGTGTAGTGTCACCATTCTATCGCACGTTTCACGATACATGGTGATTTTCTTAAAGCCTCAGCCCCTGAGAGGTGCGTCTACACTGGCAACTTAGGTCAACTTAAGGACGCTTAAGTCGACCTACACAAAGCTGCGTCCACACTGGGTTTTTCTTAAGTCCACTTAAGAACACCTCGATTTAGGTTGACGTAAAGCCAGTGTGGATGGGGATTAGCCCTAAGTCGACCTTATTAAGTCAATTTAGAAAGGTCTACAAGGGGCTATGTCTACACTAGAAAAGTTAAGATGACTTTGTTAAGTCAACTTAACAAAGTCGACAACTTTTCTAGTGTAGACATAGCCCTGGAGTCCTGAGATTACATGAGACACTCGGCTTTCATTTAAAAAAGAAAGCTGTTTCTAGCCCTCATGACTGCAGAGAAAAGCTGGAAAGCCAGCCCTAAAAGAGCTTAAATGCCAGGGGGCAAACAAAAAGATTTAAATTAATGATTTTTAAAAATCACAAGGGCTTTTTTAAGCCTCTCTCTTAATTTTTGGAGTCTGATTTAAGATTTTTGAATGCTTTGCGTTGATACTGCTATCCAAGTACCTGCCCAGTGTAGTGATTGTGGATGGGATACAGCACAAAGAAAAAACAGCCTGAATCTTTGGCAATTTCTGAACTACATCTCCACGGTCTCCCACCCCATGATCTTCCAATTGGCCTCTCCCCTTCCTTTCCCATGATCATCCAGGAGACCTCCTGTGATTACTGGACTTACAAAGTTACCCTTAGCCCAGTTGTAAAAAGTATTTGAACATTCATAAGATATTATAATAACCATGAAAAATAGGTCAAGTTGTTTTTAATAAATGACTAAACCAGACAGAGAAACCATATGAGTCCAATCAAAATGGTCTCATAATATAAGTCAAGGACTTGGTAAAAAGAGACAATATGAGAACAAAGTTACTGTGTCAAGCTGGGCCTCATGGGAGTGGATTTAATTGGCAGGCAAAATAATGAGGATAAAACAGGCCTCAATAAAAGTGTCGCGCCTCACGGGGCCAGCCTGAAAACTTAGGTGCCTAGATGTGCGGCCTCCCCCCGCCACCAAAAAGCTGCCACCCCCTCCGACATTTTCAGCAGCAGTGCGGAGCAAAGAAGCTCCATGCCACTGTGAAGCCGCTGATGCCACCACCACTTTTAGTGGTGCAGAGCGCAAAAGGACCCCGCCACTGAAAAAAAACACTGTCCGGGGTGCTTTCAGGGGTGGGGGTGGACTGGGAGAGGCAGCGGTGTTGAAAATCTTGGTGCTACTGCCTCTTTTTTAGGTACCAGGGGTGTTAACCTCCCTGGATACTGTGCTAAAGCTAGGTACCACTGCCTAGGCCCAAGGCCTCAGCCTTCTTCCCCAGCACTGAATTCTCTGAAAACAGAAATGGGAAATCTAGTTCGCAGGGTTGGCTTTCCTGAGAAACGGCAGCTTTCACTGGCGAACCAGCTTCCTCCTATCAGTTTCTCTTTGCTAACACTTCCCCCTGACAAAGGCTGCTACCGCTTCTGGTGCTCCCACTCCATCTGAGGAGACATTGCAGGCAAACGATAGACGTAAGGACAGATAAAAATGCAACAGAGCCTTTGAATTTAGCAACACACATTTAGCTTTGTTAAAAGCAACATCACAGGCTTTAGTCTACTTCCAGACCTTATTCTGGCCAAGGGGCGGTTTTAGTAGTGTTGCTAATTGTGGAATAAACTTTCCATAATAGTTCAACAGCCCTAAAAAAAAAAAAAAAAAAAAGAGCGAAGTCGGCTTACATTTTGAAGAGGTAGAGCATCCACAATAACCTTAACTTTTGCAGGAGCCTTAATGAAGGCCAATAGCATCTATGATATGTCCCAAATATTCAAGAGAGGACTGGAAGAATTCACATTTGTCTTCATAGGCTCACAGATCTCACTCCTTCAGTCTTTGTAGGGTAGCCTCGAAGTTCTTAAGATGATCCTCTTCATTCTTGCCAGTGACCAGGATGTCATCATGGCACTGGACTCCTGGCAAGCCACTCGAGGTCTGGGCCATAGCCCTCTGGAACAAAGCTAGAGCTGACATCCTGAAGGGCAAGTGACAGCCCTCCTGTGTCAAGATAGTCAACAACTCTTGGGAGTTCTCATCAACATGCAACTGTAAAGACTCAGATCAATCTTGCTGAACTTTTGTCCTCCAGCCAAACCAGAGAAGAATTCATCAATGCAGGGAAGAGTGTATTGCTCTGCATGTAACACTGGGTTAACAGTGACCTTAAAATCTCCGCAAATCCAAATAGAGCCATTTTTCCTCAATAGTGGAATGCTGGGGATTGCCCATTGCCTGCGGGTAATTGGTGCTAGGACTCCATTTTTGACCAGGCACTCCAGATTTGCTTCAACTTTTGGCCTGATGGCACATGGCACAGTTCTGGCTCTCAGACATTTTGGTTGGATGTCAGGCTTAATGTTCAATTTCATGATGATTCCCTTCATGCTTCTTCATAGGTCCACTTCAGAAACAGCAGCATGTTTCTTTAATACAGCTTCCAGACCTATTTCTTCATTAGTCATTCTGTGCACTTCTGCCCAGTTCAGCTGGCTGTTCCTAAGCCATGATCTTCCTAAGTGTGATTTTCACACACGAAAGCTAATGCGAGAAATAAATTTATTAGTCTTTAAAAGTGCCACAAGACTCCTTGTTTGTTCCATTAAGGCTGGGTAATTGCCTTCCACCATAAACAGTGGCAATTTAGAAGTCTGTCCATTGAGCTCCACTTTAACATCAGTAGAGCCCAACATCGGTACAGCTTCTCCAGTGTATGTCTTCAGAACAATTTTCATTGGCTTACGCAGAAGATGCTCTAGCTTTTCCTTATCGACAGTGTCCAAGACCAGTGAAAATACTGCACCAGTGTCCATTTCCATGCATACAGGTTTACCTTCCAACAATGGGGTTATCCAGTATTCATGTGAACCAACTCCAATGCATAAGATGTGGAGTGGCACTTCTTCTTCTGACTGGGTGTCACTTCAATCATCCTGAGTCTGCTCTCCCGAATGTGGATTTTCTTTTTTGGGCAGCTAGACCACAGGCTTCTTTTTCTCTGATTTGCCTATTCTGTTTGACTCTCCTTTCTTTTGTTTGCAGGCACACCCAGTGTGTCCCCTTTTGCCACATGGCTGACACCCCAGGTCTTTGCATCACCATTCTGATGCAGCTTTCCACAACAGTATTATTCCTGTTTCCTCACTGTCTTGTGGGTAGGTTCTTGTGACACCTTATGCACTTGGGCTGTTGCACTAATTTGTTGTGCCTCTTGTGGCCAGTTCCATAAAGAGTGCAATATCAATGGCTTTCTGCAAGGTGAGCTGGGGCTCTATCAATAGGTGCTTCCGTATTGCTTCACTGTGCAGACCACACGCCAGTTTATCATGTAGAGTGTCAATTAACATCTCATTTAATTCACAGTGCTCAGCAAGCTTCTTCAGAGCTGCTACAGTTGTGCAACTGTTTCACCTTCTCCTTGATTCCTTTGGTGGAACCTATATCTCTTTGCAATTACCAGCGGTTCTGGAGAAAAACGTACCCCCAGGATTTTCACAATGTCACCGTAAGATTTTGTCTCTGGCTTATCAGGGTGCCCTAAACTGCGCAGTATAGTGTCAGTTTTAGCTCCTTCAACATTTAGGAAGATTGGCACCTTCTTTGCTTCATTTGCAATAACAAAAGGCTGAAAATCCTCGATATATGCGTGCCATTGATCCAGACTGTCATCAGAAGGTCTCGGGGGCCTTGTAAGTGCCCTTTTTTCTTCCTTTTTCTTGTCCTTTAGTGCCTTTATTTCTTGTACGTTGAGGTTGCTCACATACAATTGGTAGCAATTTTCCCTCACTAGCACTGCTTTTTTCATTTCCCAGTCTGTGTGCTTCACTCTGGTTTGAACAAAGTGGAGCCTGTTTTAGTTTCAGTTTGAACCATCAGTGTAAACAGAACAGGCCCCATCCAAATAGCAAAAAGGTTTTTCTTACATTGACTTCTACTTTTCTTTTGTTGCTGGTGCAGCATATGCTGATCCCACCATCGTCATCCCACCACTTCTGTTACACTGAATCTTTTGAAACCACTTTTACTGAAGGAGAAACTAGCATAGACTCAGAAAGAAAGTGAACACAGTTCTTTATTCAATTAATTCTAAAAACTAACCAGGGCTGGCTGAGGTATCTCCTAATTGTCTAACTCTATTGCTATGGTAACACAGGCAATTCGGTAAGACACCAAAATACACAACACGGAAAACCAGGGGCCACTTGTATTGGACTGACCCAGCCAATAAGCCCACAGCTACCATCTCAGTCCCTGGAAGGCAGGACTAGGGGACTTTGCCCCATAGCACTTCACAGGCCTAGTATCTTGAAGTGAGCTTTCTAGATCTCCACTCGTGTAAGGCAGATGGCTCTCACTGGGCTACATTTGTCACCCATGATATCATGGCAGGAGGCTGTCCATTGTCCTGTCACCAGTCAGAACGGTGCCTCACACCGATCACTCCACCTGTCCCTGCTCCCTCTCCACTTCTGCCCCAGCTTGGCCCGAGCGAGTCCTCTGCCTGCTGACTCACCTCCTCCAAGTCTCTCCTGGGCAGGGAAAGAACACCAGTGAATGTGTTGCTCAGCATATTCACTGCAGCATTTCATCTCAACTTGCTGGCCCAGCCCCAGAGGGAATCCTGCCTGCAGTACAAATCAGGGAGGTGCAGGGAATTCTGGAAGCATCTCTTGTGACCTGCGTCAAACCCATCCTGGAAAGCTGGCCAAGGAAAACTACAGGGATTTTTCTCATGGCTTCAGATAAATCATGGAGGACTAAGTGTTGAGGTGCTAACTCAGTTACTTACTCAGCCAAAATTCCTGTGAACTTCAACAAGCATTTTCTATGAACCAGAAACACAGGGGATAGTATGGAAGAGGACAGGGAGGTTCGAGCTGTACCCAGGGACAAAGGAAACTGCCAGCGATTTCCCTATCTCTTAAGGGAAGAAATATAACAGTTGCGGAAATGAACTAATTAACAAAGGATACCCAGAAACACAGAAGTAACTTTCAAAGTGCCGTAGAAATCTCCTGGCCTTCCCTTAATCTTTTGCTGCAGCCCTGACCTTCCTGCCTTGATATAGCTACTTCCTTCTTCATTTTTCAATATTGAAGTTGTCTACATAAAGGGCATTTGAAATAATTTGTGATTTAGGCCTATATACATGGCACTCAGTGACTGGAAGCAGTTTTCTAATCCAGTGCAGGTATCAATATTGATTTGGGTGGTTTGAGCAGACTAAAAAAAAAAGTTTTCAAATATCAATTATCAATAGTCGCTCTTTGGTACTCGATCTGGATCTGAAATCCCACAAGGTATAGAATAATCCAGACCCTAGGTATAAGTCAGAAAGCTCTCATAGCTCCTCATCCCACTGAACCAAATGGTTGCTTGCAGCGTTGAAGCAGCATCAGTCCAGGATATTACAGAGACATGGTATACGAGGGCATATCTTTTATTGGACAACTTCTGTTAGTGAAAGAGACAGGCCTATACTGCACCTATTTTTTTCCTTCTGAGGCTAACACATACATTTAGGCCACAAAGTTTCCAGTCATTCACCTTTTATAAAGTGACACCATCTGCCAGCGAGAGCACAGGCCTAAGGGGGTGGGGGGCACAGCTTGAATCTTGACTGTCTCACTGACTCACGGTGTGACCTGGGGTAAGCCACCCACTCTTGGCCTCAGTTTATGACAAATTTCCCTGTAAAATAAAGCTAATAATATCAGGGTGCAACTCGGGGGCTTTGCAAGGTTTATTTCACAACTCTGTGTAAAACGTGATGGTGTTCTCAGTGAAAGGCTCTAGAGAACACCCATGTGTTATTGCTCTTGGATGCTGGGTCTTTCTATAATAAAGAATCCAAGACCTACCTGTCTTCAGGATCTGCCAACGTCCTGTAGTTGGAGGCAGCGAATTTATTATCCAGTTGTTTGAAGCTGGCACTGTGTTCCTCCTCTTGATCTTGCAGTCCCTCCTTAACATCCCACGGCGGTTCTTCCACAGCAGGCTTTACATCCTGGAGGCAGGCCTCGAGAGGCAGGGTCCCTTTGATCATACAATCAAGGAAACTCAGAATCCGTAAGCAACTCTTGAGCCACGTTGGGAAAGGTTTGGATGAGCAAAAGGCTATGTTCAAGAGCTCTGCAAACGTCCTTCCCTTCTCGAGCTGCACGGGGCTTTGCTGCCCCTCCTGTGTCCAGAAGCAGCCAAGAGATGCCAGATCTTCTGCCAGCTTCTCAAAGAGGCCATTTCTTTGGAAGAAGTCACTGTTCACGGGGTCCAGGTGCAGAGCTGCTGCTATCCCCTGAAGTGTGTACATAACAAGGTCCAGGATGAGGCCATACCCAGTCGCTACCCACAGCCCAGATGGTGGGTCCTGTAATGCACCTTCCATGTCTGAGAGAAGGGACAAAAGACCATTGAATCCACTGCAGGTTCTGAAAGCCGAATGACACTTGGGGTTCTCCAGGATCCTCAGGAGAGACTGCAGCATCAAAGAGAAGAGACATAAGGAGAGCAATTAGCCCCACATCACATACAGTCCCAAGCGGGGCTGGGCAATGCTTTCAGAATTTTGATTTCACTGAAATTTCAATTGTTGATTACAAACGCAACGATGACAGGAAGGGGGTGAAAAATGACATGTTTGCAAAACTTTCCTGCCTGTTTTTCAGCCATCTCAAACCTCTGGGATTTTCATGTGCTCTCAGAAACCATTGACACAGCCAATCCACAACTCAGGATGGTGCTTAAAAGGCTCCAAGCCAGAGCGTGGAGTTCCATTTCCTACAGGTAGCCTGTTGCCATCCTGGTTGGTCAGAGTGGAGACCATGCATAGCCAGCTACCAGGGGATGGAGACTTCACATTGCTCTTACATGGTGTCCCCACTTCTTGCCCCAGCAGCCAAAGTATATCTACTTTACTGGAGGCAGCTCCACCCAACTCCTTCTACCTCACAAAGAGCCTTTTGCTGAGGTGGGGTGGGTTTGCGGGATGCCCCAGAGATGTGGGTCTTGGAGTGAATGCCCCCTTACCAAGCTATATTTTCAGGTTGCTTGTAGGCACAGGCAGAGCTCACCACAGTGGAAACACTGCTCATGGTTCTGATATTTTCTTCACAACCAGGAGGGCTAGAAACCACTTTGGTCTCAAAATGAGAGCTGAGTTCCCAGCACAATCTCCTCACTCCAGGAGCCAGGGCTATCGACTGTGGCCCATAGCACTTAGGCCATAAACGAACCCTAAGCATTAAAAGTACCTTAGAACAGGGATTATTTGAAAATAGTTTGAGCCAAACTCCTAGAGGCTGGTGGTCTTTCCAACTGAGTCTACCAACAGCTACCACCAGTGTATTGAAAAGTATTCCACATTCAATCGGCACCTATAGAATGACCATACAGGCTCTGTCTACACTGGCAAGTTAATTTGAATTAAGGAGGCTTAATTCGAACTAACTAAAGCCACAGATACACTAGGCTTTAGTTAGTGCCCTTAATTCGAACTAATACGTTCGAACAGAGTATTCGAACTAAAGGGTTAATTTGAACTAACTAGCTCGAAATAACCAATGTGGCCATGTTAATTCAAACTAATTTCTTAGTTCGAACTAACCGGCCATTGAAATGAATGGGGATCGCTAATTCGAACTAAGCAAGTGCCATTCATGGCACTTGCTTAGTTTGAACGAAGTTTTCCTAGTTTGAATTAAGCGAATTCGAACTAACTAAAATTAGCTTGAATTAGTTAGTTCGAACTAACTAATTCGAACTAATTTTAGCAAGTGTAGACATGGCCATAGAGATGTAATGGACCATCGTGTATTGGCCAGAACCCACTCTGCTCAAAAACCAGCAACGTAACATGGCCCAAAGGATACAGCAGAGAGCAGTTTCTCCTAGCACTAAACTAGTGAGAATAGTTTCCTGGCCCCCAGGCACAAGCTCAGTTAGTGCTCACACAGCATTTTGGATACTAGAAGTCCACTGTGCGTCTGATTCAAAGGCCACATGTGTGCAAAGGAGTTTTCCAGTGATTTCAGTGGCTTAGGATCTGGCTATAAATGAGTGCTAGGTATCATTGCATGTATATAAAACTGAACCCATTCCACTGTCACTCGCAGACACGATGGGACTCATTCAGATCTCACTTATGCTGGAGTAATCCACAGAAGCAATAGAGAGTTACCTGGGTATAAAAGACAACAGAGTCCTGTGGCACTTTTAAAGACTAACAGATTTATTTATCGCATGAGCTTTCGTGGGAGAAAATCCCACTTCGTCAGACGCTTTGAAGAAGTTGATGGATTTCCACTTCAAACGGCTGTATTCAGTGCCCTCCATGTAGTCAAATTCCAAAGGGGTAGCCGTGTTAGTCGATCTTCAAAGCGTCTGACGAAGTGGGATTTTCTCCCACGAAAGCTCATGCGATAAATAAATCTGTTAGTCTTTAAAAGTGCCACAGGACTCTGTTGTCTTTCTACAATAGACTAACACGGCTACCCCTTTGGAATCTGGGTATAAAAGTCAGTGAGAGACGAACCAGGCCGAGTAGATTTGCACCCATCCCATCCATAACTTTTCCTCATCGTGCAGTGTATTAAAACCACGTCAGATAAGCCGGGGGAACAATCTCGGGATTTGGGTTCCTCTCTTGCTACTTTGAAGAGAACTAACCTCATGTTGGCCAAGAGTCAAAACCTCTCAAACTGAGTGAAAGGAGTAATTCCAAATCAACCCAAAAGGAACATTTCCATCATAAATATTTCTCTCTAACAGGATCTGTTACTATGGGAAAGGGCTTGCCAGAAGTGTAGGAAGAGGGACTTTATTACTGTCATTCAATTTTGCATGATAATGTATCAAACCAGGCAGACTCCAGAACAGGGAGTAAATTTAATAAGTTGGAGTTGAAGTTATCAGGATGGCTTTGACACATTTCAGGAGGGGTCAGCAGTAACCACATTTCCTCCAGCTCTAACTCAGTTACAATTTAATCGCCTATGAGTTAGTATTCCTCTATCTTAAATCTATACAACTGGATGCCTGCTGGAAACCCCTAACTCAGTTATAGCTAACAGAATTTATTTCACATTCCATTATTTGTTATTCCTCATAATTGTCCACATGCCGCTCTGGACTACGGGAGAGCTAATTGCATTTGGGCTCGCAGCTTAACAGTTAAATATATATTAGCAAATCAATCTGAATTTGCGCATAACACAATCACAGTCCCAAAGGGCAGGGATAATAAATTCATTTGCTTACATTATGTTTTAACATGGTTATCATTTGTCAGAATTAGACGACAAAGCCGCATTTGCTTTCATATCAGTTTGGGAGTCGCACTTAACTTCTCCACAAACTACCCCGCCAGTTGGATTTTTCAGCTCAGAGCAAAGGGCTTTGTCGTCTGGTTTGTCAAACAGTTTTAATGAGCACAGTCACTGTAGCACAAAGACCAGCTGCTCCATTAGCAGCCAAGAGGGGACATCAAATAAGTAAGGCCAGGTAATGAATGTGGAATGCAAACCCAAACTAATGGTCATGCTATTGCTGCATTCTAGTTGGCCAACCTAGGGCCTACTCTATAAGAAAGCATCAGGAATCCTTCCATTTACTTTACCAAAGTTTGAATTGGGCCCTCTAGGAATGCATTTGAGAGTAGGAGCAAATTCCTTTCCATCTTTCAAATGCGTATTTATCGCCTTCTCTCTAACTGAAATCAGATTCTTTTCTGATTTACTCCGGTATACGTGAAAGATGACCCCACTGAGCTCAATGGAGTTTTACCTTTATAAATGAAACCTGAATCAAGCCATTTGTTTCACCCCTACCCCCTCAGCTGCTACCTTTACTTTCTTCTTCTTCCTTTTACTTCCTTCTTACTGCTCTTCCATCCTTCTTTCAAGCTCAGCTTTCTCTCTCATGTCTTTTTCCCTTCTGCTGCATCTGTACTCATTTGCACACATTCTGTAATTCAGTGGCTGTTATTTCTCTATTGTCCATTTATTTTAATTCTCTAAAACATTTTGCTGTTTGCACTCAGACCGCCAGCAATTAAAACACTCAGTGACAGCCACCCAGATAACCTTAACTCTGCCCCTGCACTTGACTTCACATTCCTGAGCCACCAGCCATCTAAACCAGGCAGATCCAGAGCAGAAGATGAAGCAAACTGGAAGCAATGTTAATCACCTTCAGCAGATCCAGTTTCAAGTGCAGCTCCCCTTGAGTGGCAGAGCAGAGGGCTCCAATAACTATACTCATATACTCTTCAGCATTGATGATTGACAGTTGCTCCAAGATGCAGAGGGTGTCACTTCGGTAGCACTCATCATCCAGAAAAATCTTGATGTACGGCACCATCCCGTGATCTTTTATAACAACTGGGAACCAAATCAGATGCCATTTGTTAGTTAAACCATGCTTCGTTGTATGGGAAGCAATAGATGTGCAATCCCAATATGGTTTAGAACACAGGCAGATTTTTCCAAATTAGCTGTGAGCTATCACAGGGCTCCATAGCTATGTCTACACTTACAAAAGTTAGTTCAAATGAATTAATTCGAACTAATTCAAACTAATTTTAGTTAGTTCGAATTAACTTAATTCGAACTAGCATGGCCCCACTAGAATGTTAGCTTGAACTAAGCAAGTGCCATGCACTTTCTTAGTTTGAATTAGTCAGTTGCATTAAGCTCAATGTGCCGGTTAGTTCGAACTAAGCAGTTACTTCGAACAAACTTGGCCACATTGACTGAATTCAAACTAACTAGTTCAAATTAAGGGTTAGTTCAAAGTAAAATGAGGTTTTACTAATTAAAACTAACTTTTCCTTAATTCGACTTAAGGAACTGCTTAAGTTGAATTAAGGAAACTCAAGTGTAGACACAGAGTAAATTAAATCAACTTAAGCCTGCTTAAGTTGACTTAATTTATAAGTGTAGACGCACCCCATATGCCTACACCTATCTTATGTATGTACAGAGATCAGTTATTAAGGCCAGCACATGTCCACCCTAGTGTCTAAGTGGATGTGTAGACACTTGGGGTGCGTCTACACTTAGAAATTAAGTCGATTTAAGCTTACTTAAACTGACTTAATTTAATCTGTGTCCACACTACATTTTCCTTAAATCAACTTAAGCAGCTGCTTAAGTCGACTTAAGGAAAATTAAAGTCGACTTTGCTGGCTAAGTCGACTTTAGAAAGTCGAGTTAGCCAGTGTGGACGTGGAGTAGCCCTAAGTCGACTTTAAGTTGACTTAGGGGGCTTTAGGGCTTCCCCACTGCCCTCCCTGCCAGGGTGGCTGGCACAGCCACAGCCTGGCGTGGCCCCCCACAGGGCAGGGCAGAGCCCTGCCCACCCTACTCCTATGCCCTGCCAGGGTCCCTGTCCCCCTTTGCCCCATTGTACCAAGGTACAATGGGGAAAAGGCTGAGCCCCCTGCCACCGTGGACCTGTCCCAGGTCCACCTAGTCCCTACAAGTCGACCTAGGCGTCCAGTGTGGACACTCTAGGTCGATTTGGCAGGGTCCCCTCTAAGTCGACTTAATTTTTGAGTGGGGACATGCTAAGTCAATTTAACAAAGTCAACTTAAAGTTGACTTTGTTAAGTCGACTTAGCTAAGTTGACTTAAATTAACAAGCATAGACATAGCCTTGGAAACAGATGCCATGCAAGAAAATCGAAAAGAATGGACTGCTGTTTTAGCCTCCCCTGTCTACAACCAGATCATTGCATACATCCTTCCAAAGCATCCCTATGGAGTAGATGAATAGAAAGAGAATAGGGATTACTGGGGAGGGGCTTACTCTCGGAAAGCTATGCATACCTTTAAAATGTTTCCTTCTTGCTATCTAGTGGGGAGGGCACTAAACTAGGACTCAGAAGATCTGGGTTCTGTTCCTGTCTCTGCTACTGTGTGGCCTTCAGCAAGTCATTTCATTTCTTTGTGCCTCAGTTTCACTTCCCACCCTTTGTCCGCCTGGCTGATTTAGACTAAGCTTTTACAGGCAGGGGTTGTTTCTCATTGTTCATACAATATTCGGAACAATGGGGCCCTGGTCTCAATTGAGGCATACTAGCACTGCTGTAATACAAATCAGTATGTTGTCATCATGTCCAAACTACTAAGAGAAACTCAAAAAGAAACGAACCTTAAAAACAAAAAGGAAGTTTTCCTCTTGGCCTAGTGCCTTATAGGGGGATTTCACCCTATTTCTCTGAAGCATCTAATAATGTAATTAAATTCAACGTCCTTGTGGAGGGAAAAGAGTGAAACTATAATTAGGCAGGCCAAAGACAAATTTGAAAATCTCTTAAATCAGCCTCTGCACCAGAATTCTTTGCGTCACTCTTTACTGCTGTGGATGTGAGGGGGGTTCCCACACTGAGCCATTCTTTTTACGTGATCAATCTGAGTGATGTCTGAGATTGAGATGTCAGAAGAGGTGGAACAAATTGATAAATTAAACAGTAATAAGTCACCAGGATCAGATGGTATTCATCCAAGAAGTCTGAAGGAACTTAAATATGAAATTGCAGAACTATTAACTGTGGTATGGAACTTCTCTCTTAAATCAGCCTCTGCACCAGATGACTGGAGAATAGCTAATGAGATACAGGGTATATTTTTTTGTTTTGTTTTTTAAAGACTCCAGAGGCAATTCTGGCAATTACAGGCCAGTAAACCTAATTTCAGTACCAGGCAAATTGATTGAAACTATAGTAAAAAACAGAATTATCAGATGGATAGATGAACACAATTTGTTGCGTGAAGAGTTAACACGACTTCTGTAAATGGAAATCATGCCTCACCCAATCTATTAGAATTTTTTTTGGGGGGAGGGGGTCAAAAAACATGGACAAGGGTGATCCGGTGGACATAGTGTACTTGGACTTTTAGACAGTCTTTGAAAAGGTCCCTCACCAAAAGTTCTTGAGCAAAGCGGGCAGTTCTGGGTCAAGAGAGATGGTCCTTTAATGGACCAGTAACTGGTTATGTTTCCAAATGACACACAATTACTTAAGATAGGTAAGTTCAAAGCAGACTGAGAAGTGTAATAAAGGGATCGCCCAAAACGGGGTGACTGGGCAACAAAATGACACATGAAGTTCAGTGTTGATAAATGCCAAGTAATGCACATTGGAAAACAATCTTAATTATACGTACACAATGATAGGTTCTAAATGAACTTTTACCACTCAAGAACGATGTTGGATCCATTATGGATAGTTCTCTGAAAACATCTGTTCAGTGTGAGGGTATAAGGGGAGATTTTGATAGACCAGCAAAAGGGCCATGGCCGCGTGATAGTGTTATATTGATTATCGTATTTTATTACTAAAAGCAACTAAATCTGGTAGGCCTTTTTGCAGTTCTGTGCAGCCTTGGCATGATTAAACCAGAAGAGGAGGGGAGCCTCTCGCTCAACCTTTGCCTGACCCTGCACCTTTCTCTGATGCTCTGTTGGATGTGCTGGGTTCTGTTTTTCAGGAAAATACCAATCCTCTTATTTAGGTCTGTCCTCTGGGAGAAGTCTGTCCAGGCCTCAAGAGATGCAGATTCTGTAGGAACACATCTAGGTAATTAAGTACTCTGGTGACTTTAGGTCTAGCTTTTGAAACTTTTATCCTCTCTCTTGACCTGTTATTATCTACTAACAAAATGGGGGGCAGAGCATTGAATTCTTTGGGATATCTTCTTGGACACAGCTTCTGGATCCTCCTCCAACAGCTGGAAGATCAGGCCAATCAGAAAACCGTCGCTGTTTCCCTTCGAAAGCCATCCCAGGCTTTGGTAATTATTAAGGCTTGAGTCTTGGGGTGTTTTACTCACCTGTTGCAGATGTTTGCAAGTGCTGGAACCTAAGTAAAAGTCTAGTTTTAAAGTAAGAGCATTTTTGTGTTGTGTTTTTAGCTTAAATAAAGCATGGCTTCTTACTAAGAGAATTTTTGTGTCGTACTATTTCTACCAGACCACTTATTGGCTGGACAGCCGTGTCTCCATTTGGCTTTCACACAAAGTAAAGTTACCATGGGTTTTGGGTTGGCAGAGCCCTGGGTAACACAGAGGGAGTAAAAAATATTATTAACAGAATGCTAGGGACCCTTAGGAAAGGGATAGATGAATAAGGCAGTAAATATCAGAAAGCCATTATATAAATCCATGGTGTACCCACACCGTGAACATTTCTGCTTATACCACCCCATAAAAGATGCATTAGAATTAGAAAAGGTACAGAAAAGGGCAACAGAAATGATTAACATTATGGAACCTCCACAGGAGATTAATAAGACTGGGATACTTAGCTTGGAAAAGAGACATCTAAGGAGGGCTATGACAGAGGCCTATAAAATCATGAATTGTGTGGAGACAGTGAATAGGGAAGTGTTATTTACCCGTCAGGTAACACAATGAAACTGACAGGCAGCAGGTTTAAAACAAATATAAGGAAGTACTTCTTCTTACATTGTACCCATGGAACTTGTTGCTAAGGGACACTGTGAAGGGCAAAAGTAGAAATGGGTTCAAAAAAGAGTTAAATAAGTTCATGGAAGACAGCTCCATCAATGGCTATTAGCCAAGATGGTCAGGGACGCAGCTGCATGCTCTGGATGTCCCTAAGCCTCCAACTGCCAGATGCAGGGACTGGACAACAGGGGGTGGATCACTCAATAACTGCCCTGTCCTGTTCAATCCTCTGAAGCATCCGGCATTGGCCATGACCAGAAGGCAGGCTACTGGGCTAGGTAGACCATTGGTCTGACCGAAGACGGCCAGTTTTATGTTTTTACGCATCAGGCCACTGCTGGAGGCCAGGAGGCAGGGTAGATGGACCAATGGTCTGATGTAATCCGGCCATTGCCACATTCTTGGCATACAAACAGAAGGGAGTTGGAAGCTCATTGGGTGCATCTACACTTGCAAATTAAGTCGATTTAAGCTTGCTTAAATCAACTTAATTTAATCTGTGTCTACACTACACTTTCCTTAAGTCGACTTAAGCTGCTGCTTAAATCGACTTAAGGAAATTTAAAGTTGACTTTATAAAACCTACTTTAAAGTCAACTTTACTGGCTAGGTTGACTTCATTAAGGCGACTTAGCCAGTGTAGACACGGATTAGCCCTAAGTCAACCTTAAGTCAACTTAAAGGGCTCCAGGGCTCCCCCACTGCCCTCCCTGCCAGGGTGGCTGGCACAGAACCTGACGTGCCCCCCCACAGGGCAGGACACAGCCCTGCCCACCCAGCTCCTGTGCCCTGCCAGTGTCCCTGTCCTGCTTAGCCCCCATTGTACCCTGGTACAATGGGGCAAAGGCTGAGCCCCCTGGCACTTTGGAAGGGGTGCCTCCCTGCCACCGTGGACCAATCCCAGGTCCACCTAGCCCCTACAAGTTGACTTAGGCGTCCAGTGTGGACGCTCTAAGTTGATTTGGCAGGGTCCCCTTGAAGTCGACTTAATTTTATAGTGTAGACGTGCTAAGTTGACTTATCTGGCCAAGTGTAGACATAGCCATTATGCTGTACCAGGATATTCAATGTCAAGGATCTTAGAGGCAGTACTGTTACAGACGAAATGTCACCTCCTCTTACCTGAGTTCCTCACAGACCCCTGCACAAGGGTAGCCACCATCTTCAGCATCACAGAGGTTAGCTCTTTCTCAGTGCCTTGCTCCAGGTAGGGTTCTTGAGTCCCGGCTGCATATACAAAACAAAGAGAGTTTCCCCCAAATATCCCATGGAACACCTGCTTACTGGGAACTAGAATTCCTCACAGCACAAGTGTTCAGCAAATACGACTGCTGTCAAAGTCTACACGAAACCTATAGCACCTGATAAAATACACAGAGAGAGGAAGGATGACCCAATAGTTAGGGTGCTAACCTGGGACTTTGGAGACCAGGGTGGGTTCAATTCCTTTTTCTGGTACAAACTTCCTGTGTGACCTTGAGCAAACTTCCCATGTGCCTCAGTTCCTTATCTGCGTAATGGGAAGAAGAGCTCTGCACTACCACACTGGGGTGCTGTGAGGATAAATAAAGTAATGACCGGGAGGCACTCAGACAGTATGGTAAAGGGACTTGTGATAGATATATTGTCTTTTTGGTTGGCAGACTAATCAGAACCGCCTCCTATTCCTAGGAAAGACAGCCCATTAAAGGCGCTGAGCACATATCAGTGGGTTAAGGGTAAAAATATATTCAAGAATATATTAATAATCAAAAACCAAATGCTGGCCAACTGTGGCAAGGCAGGAGCAGTTAAACCCCTCCCTTGCCTCTGTTAGCCTGTGCCTAGGGGATTAGGGCAGAGCCCCGGTCTAATCAGGGAGACAAGCAGCAGCAAGGACCTGGCCCAGGGAGACAAGCAGGGCCAGCACAGGAAAGAGGGGAGATGTGGCCAGAGCAGTATAGTCTGGCTGCTGGCAAGAAGGGAGCGGATTTCTGAGCCCTGAGGGTGTTTCGGGCAGAAACTGGCACGTGCAAATAAAAGAGCTTGAGGACTGGACACTGGACAGTGTGGTAAGTCTCTTTTGGGCCCTGGGGAGTGGACTCCTTGGCGGGAAACAGGAGAAGCTGTGCCCAGCCTGTGACACCAACCCAGGAAATTCAGAATTAAAGTGAAACTTACAAGGCGGTCAAACATTTTAAAGTCTGAAAATGCGGATAAAACACCCAAACAACCTTAACTCTGTCCCTTCGGTAAAGCCAGATTCTAACCTTTCCGTCCGTGTTCTTTTTATTCCTGGGGCCTGGTTCCCACAAGAACTAAGTGTTTGCCGGCTCAAAACCCTACATGGGCAGATGTGTTATTTATTTATTTACCCATTTTTTTGAGCTTTAGGAGTTCATAAACTAGGACTGAGGACATCTTACATTCCTAAAAAAAGCAATGTAATTGTGCAGTCATGTTCTCAGGTGCCCTTTGCTATCTTTGTTTATAGACTGGAAATCAGCCAAGAAAATTGACATAGCTGAATGGCATTCAGGCAGAGAGAGGAAGGAGAACTAATCACCAACTAACTCATAACCACGACTCGTAACTAGGATGTGAGTTTTCAGGAGCCATGATCTGTTTCCCTGGAAATCTCTATCTAAGCTATCTGTGTCACACATTATAACATTGTATCCAAGGTGGGCCTGCAAAATCCCCATCCTAAATGGGTTCGGAATCTGAATCCATAGCTTGACAGACTTTTTGCCGAGCGCCCCAATAATTAGAGAAGACCCGATCAAACTCTACATCCAAATGACCCCATCTTTGGGGCATCTGAAGTCTAGATCTCAACCCCAGTGGTGCAGAGGGTGCCCTGCACTGATTTGTACATGCTTTGGGTGAAGTCTCTCTTTTCTGCCTGTGCAGGGATAATTGCAGCTGTGGTCTCTCGTTGTGAGCACGTTTATGGGGAACCAGGCACTGGGTGGCTGGCCCTTTACGTGAAGTTGCCCTGGCTCCCCTTGCCAGATGCTCTCAGTTTGACCAGTGCAGAGAGGGGCAGCACCTGGGGCTATAAAATGCCAGGTTGTCGGTAAGGAAAGGGGAGCAGCAGCATGTTCCCTGGGAGGGGTTGCCACGTAGTGGGGAAAAGGGCCTCTGAGGGAAAGCTCTGCGAGACAGAATTCAGTAAGCAGATCATGGAAGAGCACTGCGGTGACCCCTACGCAGGAAGTGCCCAGAGAAGCAAAGGGGGAAATCCCCAGGGAGCAGAGGACATGTCTGGTGTTTTCCTGTCTGTCTGGAAAACAAGATTTTGTCCGGAAAGACATGCGCTGGGGGGTGGCCGTGGAGTCTCCAGGGACTTTCAATGCCCAAGATGAGATAGTCCAAGCATGACATTCCGAGGTGCTGCGTACTACAGCTCCAGTGACTGTCCCAGAAATGGGAGCCGTCAGCACCCGGGACAGTCAAGGCCCTGGGTCTGTGTTTGGGCTCCCAAGGAACCCAAGTGAAAGGCCGGTTTAGGTAACATGGCCCCCCCTTTTCATTGGCTGGTAGTGGAGACCAAGCTGCTCAGCGAGGTTCATTACTATGGTTGGTGCGTAGCCCCGAGGCTGTGTCGCACGATGAGTGGAACTGGAGAGTCAGGTTTCAGCAGCTTGGCCATAGTAATGTAAGCCAGGACCAGGCGACTTCCACACCAGACTCCAGAGCCTTGTGACACCTCGCTCTGCATGCCCGGTGCAGACCCCTTTCCTAGCACTCTTCCTGCCCCGTCACTCTCTGCCAACAAAGCAAGTGGTACCTGTCTTCCTCAGGATCTTGGCTTGCTTCCTCAGCTGAGCCAGAAGCTGGCCCAAGAGCCCCGAGTCTCTGAAAATGTCAGTGAAGAGCAAGTCCCTCTTGGTAATGCTGTGAAGGCATCGCAGAGCGGCTAAAGTGCAGAATGGTACCGCGTTCTCCTTTATCAAACACTCAATCTTCTTCAGGATTTCATGGGGGATGTAGGACAGGTCAAGCACCACGGATTCCACCAGCTGGAAGAACTGTATCTGAACCTGGTACGGTTTGAGGTGGATGATGTCAGTGAACTGGGAGATGGGCTGTAGTGTCCATTCCAGGAGGAAAAAGTTCATGGTGTCCCAGGCCCATGTTGTCTTTATAGCCAATAAGATCCTCCGACAGAGGTGCAGGTCACTGGTTTTCTGAAAGATGGACTGCAACACCTGAAAAGCCTGGAGGTTTTTCACTGTAAGTCCTGAGAAACAGAAATCAAGCCAGATCATTTTAACCACACTTATCTCAGGCCCAATGCAGATGTCTTATCTGCAGTATATAGGCTTATCTAAGAGCACAAGACTTCGTCACGGACAAAGAGCCAATCTCGGCAAGTACTGGAGCACAAGGGAGCAGGGGAAAAGTGGGGCTACCTGATTGTCCTCAGAACCCATAACGGTGCATGGGTAACCCTCATAACTTTAAGCAGTGCCCCCGACTCCCTTCAGCCATGTGGGCTGGGAAGAAAAATTTCCAGGGAGGAGCCAGAGAAATGTAAGTTGGCAGAAGCAGGCACTAGAGCAACCTTAGTTGGTACTGAAGGAAGGACTAGTGCATACTAGGGATGCCACAATATTTTCTACAGCCCCTGACTCCAGGCATCCTCTGTCCTGTGCTGACTTGCTGTTTGCTCCTGGCAAACATGGGGATGCTAACATGGCTCTGGGAAACCATTGATCCCTCTGTAGGTTCTCCCCCTTCCTACTCACTGAGCTGGTCTTGTCTATTTAGACTGTAAGCTTTTAAAACCAAGGACCATCTATGGCTTTGTGCTTGTACAGCTCCTCGCCTTATCTAGGCTGGTCCACAGGCATTACCAAAATACTAAACATACTGATCGTAACAGGTAAACAGCTGTTTTTAGAGACAGTAGAAAGGTTTTGAATGGAACATTCTCATTGTAAGAAAGAGGAGCTTTGCAATGTCAGAATTGTTCCATGACAAAATTCATAGAATAATAGGGATGGAAGGGACCTCACGAGGTCATCTGGTCCAACCCCTGCTAAAAGCAGGACCACTCCCACTAAATTATCCCAGCCAGGGTTTTGTCTAACCGGGCCTTAAATATCTCCAAAGAAGGAGACTCCACCACCTCCCTAGGTAACCCTTTCCAATGCTTCACCACCCTCCTAGTGAGAAAGTTTTTCCTAATATCCAACCTTGACCTCCCCAGCTGTAACTTGAAACCATTGCTCCTTGTTCTGTCCTCTGTTACCATCGAAAACAGCCTAGCTCCCTCCTCTTTGGAGCACCCCTTCAAGTAGTTGGAATCTTTCTAATTTGTCCGCAACCTTTCTGTAGAGGGAGCCCAAAACTGGACACAGTATTCCAGATGTGGCCTGACCAGTGCCGAATAGAGGGGAATTATCACATCCCTCGATCTGCTGGCAATGCTCCTCCTGATACAGCCTAATATGCCATTGGCCTTTTTGGTAACAAGGGCACACTGTTGGCTCATATTCATCTTCCCGTCCACCATAACCCCCAGGTCCTTTTCTACAGCACTGCTACTTAGCCGATCGGTCCTCAGCCTGTAGCAGTGCATGGGATTTTTCTGTCCTAAGTGTTGGTCTAATAATTGGTCTAATAAATTTTTATGAATCCTTTTCGGTTCTGATCTGTCAAACACTTATCCATCTGTATAAATAGCATTAAGCCTAAGAAAAAAAAACTTTTGACAGTCCTACAATATGACTGCACGGATAAAATAATTCATTTTTTAGCATTTCTCACTGTAAAATGAGAAAAAATATTTTTAAAAAAATCACAAGGTGTTCATAGAAAAAAGGAATTTGAACCCTGATGTAATACTTTTCCCATTTTCCAGCCCACCGCACTGACTGTGTTATCTGGACACCTCGACTTTGCAGACAGCGGTTTGAATGGCATTTTGGGCTGGCTTTCGCCTCACCAGTTGTACTCTAGTTAGCGTGCTAAAAAAAATAAAATCAGACCAAGGAAACGATGCCTGTGCTTCAGCACCAGCCGGACAGCATACATGTACCCTAGGGGCATCAGATGGGGGCAAGCAACCAGCGTTGAATCCTGCATCATGGTGTTCTCACTTTTATTTTTAGCAAGCTAGCTGCCATTAGACCAGACATGAGCTCTTATTCCTATCTCTGACTGCAGTGCAGAAGTACCTTTAATTACCTTTGGAATTTCCTGATTTGCATGCTTAAATTCTCCACCTTAACACTGCCTGAGAAGATGTGCTTTCATATAAATTCTCTTCTCTCTGATGCACACACTGTGCACAATAATTTCTTTTCCCACACAGTGCCCACACTAATACATATACACGTGTATATACAGTACCGGAGGATTGCATCTGTTCAAAATCAAAGTGAGGCAGCTGAGGGGATGTAATGTTGCCGGAAACTTTCAGTTCAGTTTTCCCACAGACTGTAAGGTAAGTCAGGATATCCAGCACCTCTTCAAGATGGCGGTCTCCTTCGCTGTGGGGAGCCCCCTCCCACCTGAAATCAAAGACTGGGGTATACAGTCAGCTGCTTGTGGCTCAGTGATATTTACAATAACCGGGTCCTTTCATGAACACATTCCACAGGGCCATCCGATACTGAAATAACAATTTCCCACCTCCACCACCACCCCCACCCCCCGGCCGTCTATTTGCTTTAGGTTGCACTGATGAAACAATGGATGGACCCAAATTGCTCTGCAGCCAATTCGATGGTCTGATCAACTCAGGGGAAGAATCACAAACTAAACCAGATAATCAAAGGAGTGAGGTCAGTAAGCGACTGCAGAAAGAGGAAATGAGGCAACACTGAAATTAAGTCCCATTACATGTACCACTAGAAGCACCAATAACAGTGCCAGTTGGAAAAGGGAAAAATTTTGGCAAAGAATATATCCAGATATTTTAGTCAAAATTAATAAGACAGTCAAAAGCCCAGAATTCAGAAGACATCAGGCAGCTCTCAGGACCCAAGCCAGAATTCTAGCATTGCACTTAGTAAGAAAAGTCAGAAAGAACATACAATTAGTGAAATACAAACCATGATCATGTTAGTTTTTACAGACTGTGAGATTTACAGACCCATCGGCCCACTGGAAGGGGAAGACAATGTTTAATCTGAATTGTGTGCTATACTATTAGACCGCATGGATAGTGCTTTCAAATCTCTTTGAAGCCATTGGCCGATTCCAAACATCTCCCATTTCGGTAGTGGCGAAAAGCAGTTAGCCACATATCATGTTGTTATGTTCAATGCCATTCAGATTGGGGCTGGTGCAATCTTTCCCTTCCAACCTATTTTGTGCAAGGGCATGTGGCAGAGCAAGATATCACTGCGAATTAAGAAAGCTTCAGGGAATAAAAGGCCTTGCTTTTCCCCATTGTGTTCCCAGTGATGGCAGCTCTTGTCAAGGCTGCAGGCATTAACTAAGAACAGACAAACTCATTGCCAGAGACCAGACCAGTTCACTTATGGGTTAGTGATCCTCAAAATAGGTATTAGTTTTATTAGAATGTATATATAGTGCTTAGATCTATAGAACACAAATTGCCACATGCATTCATCTTATTTGAAATGTCTGTATTCCACGCCATAAGGAAATATGTACGTTTTGCTTTATAACTTTGAAAACGTTGGCTCTAAGCTTCTGAATTCAGATGGGAAGACTGTTGCTCCCTCCCTATTCAAAAGAACTATTGAAATCAGGTGGGCCATCAAGGAATGTTGCAATATGAAGGATTGGATAATGGTCTTATCACACTTTGGAAATGTTATGTGTAAGAAAGCTTATCCCATGGACTTGGGGCCTGAAGAAAGGAAATAAAAACAGATTCAAGAATGTATGTAATCGCTTTGCTGTTTGAACTCTCACAGGGCCAGAAATCCCCAGGGGTTACCTCCTAGGTCAAGCCTGAAAGACACTGAATTGACCGATCACTACAACATTAATACTCTTAGGATTTAGATTGTGTTTATGTTTCTTGCTTTCACCTGTTAATAACCAATCTTTTTCCTAGTTAATAAACCTTTAGCTAGTTTATTTCAGGATTGAGTACAGATGTCTGTGGTGCAAGATCTAGGGTCCTAGTTGATCTGAGGTAAGGAACTGGTCTCTTGGGACTGAAAGCAACCTGAACATTGTGTGACTTTTGACATGACTATTATCACTAATTCCAAAGGGGTAGCCGTGTTAGTCTATTGTAGAAAGACAACAGAGTCCTGTGGCACTTT
>ML685755.1:56288177-56485586 GCA_007922175.1 Pelusios castaneus
GGGTATTCAAAGAGTGGGAGAAAGGAGGCCTGCCTGTCAATCCCATTTGGCAAAGAATGCTGGAAAGGGAAGAAGTCTGAGCCCTATAAAATGCAGGTTCTTCTGCCTCATAGGGCTAGTCTTCACTTTTCTGCAGGTGGCACTCTGTCAATGAAGAATTAAAAAAAAAAAAATCATCCCCTAACCAATAAAGCTAGGTTCGCAAAAGCACTACTGTAGACAAAGTTATTTCATTGGGGGGACTGGTATAATTTATACCACCAAAATAATTTTTTTGCTGGCATAAGTTGTGTCTTCACTAGGAGAGTTATCTGGTATAGCAATATTTCTGTGTAGACGAGGCCTTCACTAGTGCAGGGTGGATAAATGGAGGGGAGGGGATGAGGATGTGCTTGACTGCTATGGTGTAAATTATGCTGGATTGTAAAGTCTGGAGGGACTCTCTTAAATGAAGACTATAACTGTGGGAACAAAATTGCAGAATGCTTTGGGGAAACTGGTTCGTGGTTATTCCATTGGCTGTTGATGTAGTAAATTCGTGGCCTTAATAAAGAGAGCAATAACAGTCAAAATAGCAGACAGAACTGCTTTGTGTTTTGACCCAAGATTATAGCAGGGCAAATGGTGGATTTTTTGGCTTGCTAGAAATTCTGAAACAATTTTTAAAATTGTTCTGAGTCAAAACAAATATTTCTTTCCACCAAAACAAAGCCACTGTTTCAATTTGGAGCATTTTGAAAAACATTTAACTTTCATGAAAAAGCAAATTGAAAAAAAAATCATCTTGGATTAAAAAAAAATCCAAATTTATCATAAATGCTGGTGACATTCTTTTTTTTTTTTTGGTAAAGGTCTTAGTCTGCCAGAAACAATTTGGCAAAATCAACATCAATTTGTGAAATGTTTCAGTTTTGCTAAATCTACATTTTTCACTTAAAGTTTGTGTCAAAAATTTGCCCAGCTCTACCCAGGATAGCTTGCGGGTCTTTGTTACCGGATGTGAGCATATTAATCCTCACCATGCACAATGGATTTACCTTTTCTACATAGAGCAACTAAGAGCTCATTCAGCTGGTGCAATGCTCCCTCTGGATTCACAGTTCACGCCTTTTTGAGTGGAGCGGGACCAACTGAGGTCTCTAGTGTTATCATCAGCCTACAAACATTTGATGAAGAAAACCTAGGCTGTGCCTCAGGTTAGGGAATTCCCTACCCTACCTGTAGACTGACTTCTTCAATTGGTACTTCCCCTTGCGGTTTCAATGGAAGAAGTTGCTTTGTGCTTCCGCTCTTAAAACAGCAGTGTGGTATGGTTAGTGGTTTGCTAAAAGAGACCCTTTGTTATCAGCAGTTCAATGTTTCACCTATCCACTGTGTTACCAGGATCTTTCTCAAACGCAGTTGAAATGTTAAAAGAAGCCATCTGAAAATTATATTTAATGAGACCCTTACTTTAGCATCCCCTAAAAACCCAATGAAATGGGTTCTACTCACCTGAGTAAAATTTTTCCCAGGAGCTGGTATCCGTCACTATTCTCAAACTCCAAAAGCAAAGCTGTGGAAATAGGATAGGAATCCTTCACGAAACACAGGATAATGCTCACTGCCTCACACAAGTCGGAAGCCGGCAAGGTGTCAGCCATCTTGAACAGATTCTGAATGGCTATCTTAATGCAGTCCGTAGCTGGGAATAAATTACAGCCCAGTTTAGTGTTGAGAGCTGGACATTACAAACAACTGCAAAAAATCACCGACAAAGCGTAACAACATGCTTGAAATTACAGCTCCCAATCAAAGAGGGGCCAGTTAATTCCTCCTGTGGTTGGAAAAGAGATCGGGGGTGGAGACGTGGGATACCAGAATACATTGCTGGCTTTAAAAATTAGAGTAAAATATTTTTAAAACTCATTCCACAACTCCCATTAGATATATTTTTGATTCACTGAAACTCAAGCACCTTTGTGAACATAAACCTCCAAGTTTTAATCACACCCTGAATGGAATCTACATACTGAGCATTCAGCCCTTTTGATCCATGGTAAGCGGACGATGGATAATTCAATTAGCTTGTAGTAAGATGTTTGCATATTCTGTGCAGTACTCAGAGATTAATACTTTTGCACAATGAGGAGGAAGATATATTTTGCTCTGAAGCCACCATTGTAATTTGGTCTTTTCCAGCTAGTCAAGTAGCCCATCTTCCAGGTGTGACCATTTTGGCAATTCTTAGTATTGGGAGCTGTCTAGCTTTTACTACACAAGAATCTGATCTCACAAGTGATGGAAATGAAGAAAACCTGTTTAGGCACTCTTGCATAAAAAATAAAACACATTTACACCCTAAAAGGAGGTCCTGAGGTCAGGGAGATGATTATAAATGACATTTTTTTTTCTTTTGCCAGGTGGGAGGTAGCAATCTCTGCAATTGTTTTAAGACGAAAACACCCCTAAGTCAAATAGAACATTCTCTCTGGGAAGACATAACTATCACAGCTGTCTTCAAAGCAACTGACGAAGTGGGATTTTCTCCCATGAAAGCTCATGCAATAAATAAATCTGTTAGGCTCTAAAAATGCTCCAGGACTCCTTGTTTGTCTAACTGCCACTGGCAACCAATTAGGACACCCCAACCTACTTAGCGCTGCAGCAGACTGAAATTCAGCCAGATTTGAAGGGAATAGCAGGGGGGCAATATTCAGAATGCTGGGGAATCCCAGAGATGCAAATCAGATGCTAAAATCAGAAGGCCTTGAAACTCTTCCGTGTCTCTCTTAGCTTGGGTACATTTAGTGTGGGTGGGATGGGACAGGACATGCTGTGAGCAGCAGCTTTCTCTTCTATGAATAAATGAAAGCTTTCAGTTTACAGGTCACTGCACTAAATCGAGGTCACAGTTTATGCATTTCCAAGTGTTCGGTGAATGTAGAAATGAAATCTATTCAAGTGAGGTTTTTCTCAGAGGAATTCATCCCACAGGTGCTTGGGAAAAACAAACCTTGTAGGTACATGACTGCATTTTTGGTCTGGGCCTTTGAAATCGTCCGAAGCACTTGGCCGGTGGGTGCCTTCCATGAAAGGCTGCACTGGTCCCAGAGGGAGGCTGTTGCTGTAATTAGAGACTGAAGATCAGTAGCTGTCAGAAGTTCCTCTACAGCTTGTTCCTCCTTGTACAAGTTGAGCATTGTCTGGAAGAGAAAATCAGTTGCAATGCAAATTAAATACAGATGTCTGGGACATTCATAAGGGGCTCCCTAGACTTGAACATATCGGGTCAAATCTGACCCATAAACAGTGGGGGCAGCTCTCCTGAAAATGAAAGAAGCTGAATATTTTATGCTGCAACACTAGTTAATGATGTGGCCCCAATTGCCATAATATGAGCGCCTCCCCTCCAACCATCAAAGCAATAACCGGTCTCTTCGGTCCCAGCCTGCAGCAGTAACATGGTTAGTTTATAGTTCAGATGCGTAGGGGAGTGCACAGGTTTAAAATCTAGAGGGAACATAAGACTTTTGTTCATTTTCATAAGTGCTGATCATTCGAAGTTCCCTGGTCATTCTTCCCTCTTGCAGCAGGGAGTTCCAGCTATAACAGATTAGTCTCCTGCCATCTGGTCTCTGCTTATTGGTTGACAGGGTCATGGTTCTCATGGAACAGGACTCTTCTGGGACTTCATAGAACCTCTCCTTTTTCATATGTAAAATTGTACTGCACCAATGCTGTACCTCGCTGCACCGTCAAGTACCCAAGAATTTTTTCTCCTGCCTTAATCAGTTCTTTATCAGGTTGAGTAAAAATCTCTGGCCCGGTACTTAATACCGTACAGGTGGTGCCCTTCAGCCTTCTCCTTGGCTAGTAGTTAATGGTTCAGTAATTAACATAGTGCAGGTTCTGTCTTCCTATCTTCTCCCTTCGCTTGCTTGTATTTTATATGCAGCTCACTGCTGTTTCTAAGCTAAGCACACAGAATGCTAAAGGTGGAGACACAATTAATATCGCGCATCACATTACAGAAGGGTCCAAACACAGACTTGGTCTCCTCTCACTAAAGTCCATGGGGATGAAGGGCATTTAGCATTTTGCAGGACTGGACACTATTTTGTGAGCGGAAAGGTATCGCTCAGACCCTTTCACAGCTATCAGCCATGCCATGTGCTTTCCTGGCACTTCAATTTCTAAACAATAGTGGAGATTTTCAAAGCAAATATTTGCCTTCAAAGGGGGCTGTGTATTTATGCAGGCATTGGAAATCTCAGCCAATGCACACAGGGGAAAATGAAGCAGCTTGGTAATTGATTGCAACACAAAACTCTGGGCTAGTCTGTGCCAAGAACACGCTATCAACATGGTGAAGCACCACTCTGGAGGGTGCTTTGAATTTCTCTTCTGGCCTCCTGAGAAAGTTTACTGCTCACACCCTTTAGCATTTCATGAAGGAGTCCAGCTTGCCCTTATGGCAAAGCCCTACTGAATCTAACAGGGTGCGTCTACACTAGTAAATTAAGTCAACTTAAGCAGGCCCCCAGGGGCCCTAGCAGCTGGAGCGCGGTCCCAGCCAGAAAAGAGTTTCAGGGCTCCGTTCTGACCGGGACCGCTGGGGTCCCAGCAGAAAGGAGCCCTGCACTCGCTTCTAGCTGGGACCCCTCTGGGTCCCGGCCAGAAAGAAGCCGCAGCTCCCTTTTTGCTGAGACCGCTCGGGTCCGGGCAGAAAGGAACCACAGGGCTCCCTTCGGCCAGGACCGCTCAGTCCCAGCTAGAAGGTGGCTTAAAAATTCTGTGGAAAGTTACCATTCTCTATTAAGTCCTATGATCTTTTTTCCTAAAGGACTGAATAGGCTGTTCAGGAACCCTTACTTCTTTCCTACACTCTCTCACCGTCTCTGTGAGTTTAAGCAACCAAAGAGTGTTGCAGGGTGATTTCCAGTCCTCTCTTACACACCAGCTGTTAGGTTTCATCCCCCCAAACATCTAAAATATGGCTCCCATGGGTTTCATGGCGGGTTCTGGGGCACCAACAGTATACTTACGTCACTACAGTCAAAGGAAAACTAAAAACAGAACCATTTTAAGGAAACGAGAGACAGAAGATGGATGAAGTAATTTTATTGGACACATTTCTATTGGAGGAGAAGACACAAACAAGCTACAGTAGCTCCAAAGTTCATCTCTCCATCTTCCACCAACAGAAGCTGGTGCAATACAAGATATAGCTTCACTTTGTCTCTCTCATTTCCTAGGGCCAGCACAGCTATGACACTGTAAACATTGTTTTTAAGGACACTTCTGCAACTTAGCAAACAGGCACAGACACAGAGCAGTTCAGAGCTTCTCATGCTGCACATTTCCCAATGAGAAACAGGGCTTCAGCCAAAGCGGCCTCTCTTACAGGAATGTATCAATTCTTAGGGAAAAAAATGTGGATTTTCCTGCGGGAAATGTCCATGTGAAAACTCATTTTGCACTGATCCATAGCGTAACAGGTTCACCTTGTCTCCCCTGCTGGAGCCCACCACAGGCACACACAGACTCCAGCTTCCAGTTCACTTTATTGTGTTGCACAACCTACCACCACCTAGATACAGGTTTATAGAGGACACTCGGTCCCAGGAGCTCTAGCAGCCCAGCCTGAAGTCAGATAACTTAGGCCTTTGATGCAGGCAGCTTTTTCCCCAGCTCTCTTGTTCTGTGTCTTCCCTGGGAGCTTTTATGGAGCCTGGTAACTGAAGCCCCCAGCTGCTCCCCAGCAGCTCCCTGGCCAGCCAGATCACCCAGCTGGTTTCACTTCACCCTTGAGTAGAGCTCTGGAGCAGGGGCCAGCTCAGCTGCTGCACCCTGCTACACACAGGATATATTTTTGTTTCAACTTAAAAGATCATGTTGTCCTATCTTCTGAAAAAACATTTAAGACAAAATGCTGATTTGAAAGGAAAAAGTTCTTTTCAAGGTGGTTCAAAATGGGGGAAAACCAAAAACTTTTTGGATGGAAAAGTTTCAAGCTAGTATTTCAAAAATGGCACAATCCAAGCACATCCCGCTTAGCATGAGAAACCATCGCTAATTCTAACTCCATCCCAAAGCCTGGGTGAGCACCCTGCCTCACTCATTCCTCTTCCCAGGGTCCCCAAGCATTCAAAGCCAAGGAGCACTAGAAAAGTTCCCTCACCTGAACAAACATCTCCCGAGCTTGGTCATCTGCTTCACTTGGCTCTCCGTCACTGGCTTTCCCCGAAGGACAGATGAAGAAGAGGTGCAGGCACTGCATCAGAGTGACTGGGAGGCCAGATTTGATGATATTCCACAGTGTCCCCTGAATATGAGAAATGTCTTACAGACACGGAATATTGCACTTCTCCCTGAGTGTGCATCCATTCACCATGCTGTCTCATCTAGTGTTCTGGGCATGGGACAGCAACCCAGGGATCCTATCTTCTATCCCTGCTGTCCCTCGGCAGCCCTCATAGCCACAGCTGCCCCACGTTCTGTGTTTATGGCTCCTCCTAGCCTATGCAGACACCTGAAACATGAAGTCTGTAGTGGGAGTCTTGGCAGGGATCTAACCTGCAGTCTGACCATCAGCATCTGCTTCATATTTAGCCAGTGGGGATCAACTATAGCAGTGCTTTTCAAACCCTTTTCCTGGGGACCGAGCTGAAAAAATCATTTATGCCCGCGACCCAACAATTCCATGCAATGCATTCCAGCAGGCGGCAGCAGCAGGCGGCACCCTGACCTAGTACCTAAGGTCTGTGACCCAGGATTGGGTCCCGACCCGTGGTTTGAAAACCACTGAACTATAGCAATTAAGGGTGTGTCTACACTGGCGGCTTAAGTCGACCTGAACAAAGCCGCGTCCACACTGGACTTTTATTAAGTCGATTTAACACCTGATTTTAGGTCGACTTAAAGCCAGTGTGGATGGGGATTAGCCCTAAGCCGACTTAAAGCGTTAAATCGACTTAAGGTCAACAAGGGGCTATGTCTACACTAGAAAAGTTAACAACCTCGACTTAACTTTTCTAGTGTAGACATAGCCTTTGCATGATGCTAAGGGCAGACACTCCCAGTTCTGTCTCAGCTCCTGCGTGTATGCCATTTAGCGAAGGACTCTGATGTCCACATGTCTGCAGCCTATTAAGTTATTGCACACACATTTCAGACACAGCATGATTAAAAATGAGAGGCAACCTTTAGAAGAGACTTGACCTTTACAGTCCTAATGAATTCAATCTCCTCCCCTTCTCCCGCACTAACTGAGCAAGCACAGGAATCAGGAAGTATGGGTGTAAGGGCTTACTGGGAAATGGGCAGAGCCAAGCGCAGTGGAGGAAGAGGTGGGTGGAGTACAAGGCTCAGAGAGTTCTCGGGCAATATGAAATATTGGACTTTGAAAATCTGTGGGGAGAACAGATCTCACTGAGCCTCTGCCAGCAAATGAGGCGAAAGGGCCTCCCTCAGTGGCGTGGCTAATGTTAACAGCACCGTTGTGTAAGATTTCGGTGTCATATATTCGGATGAGAAGATACCCTGTCTGTGCTGCAGGGACATCTACTGTCTCATGGCTGGGCCAGATTCTCACCATCCCCTGCTGTTGCGCAGTACTCTGTGGCCATCCTCCACCCCAGAGGTGGCTGCATTTCAGCTCTGCTTTATGTAGACAGCTTGTAAAGTGCGTGAGGATGAAAGGAGCTTGTGGCAGGGTGCAGACTAAGCATGTCAGCAGCAGATCGCTAGCTCCTTGCCCAGGTATCCCCTAGGTGTATAGTCTGGAGTAATGAAGCCCTTTCAAGGTAAAGGCAGGGGAACTGAGCAGACACAGTTGCCTGGTAGGCAGAGAGGGGAGGAGACACAAAGGGGCCAGAACTCCCCTGGCAGATCACTGCAGGCCTGGCTGTAACCCACACTGAGCATCTTTTTTTCGATTTCATGCCTGGAGGAGAACATCTTGGTCTAACCTCTGCACAGTAAGGCTCAAGGAAAAGCCTCGGAGAGACTACTGAGTTAATGTAAGGGGGAGGCTTTGCGACTGAAGCCATTGGGATTTCTCCAGCTCCTGGGCCTTTAAGGGGAAAAGGGAGACTTGCTTTCTCTTACCGAGTCAGTCTGTGAGAGCAGGTACACCGATCTCAGGAGCACACAGCCTTCTTTCTCATCCCCTTTCGGCTTCAGCAGCTGCCCCATGATCAACCGAGCACTCTCTGTGATCACAAGAGTTTCATTAAAGAAGCTGGTAACATTGTCCGTAACAATTAGGGCATCGGGAGAAAGGAGCGAAACTCAATTAACTAAGGGCCTAACCCAAAGCCCTCTGACGCCAGTGGAGGGACCTCAGCCGTGAGCAGCTAGTTAATGCAAATTAGTTTGTCCATGGCTTTGGCAATCCCAGCCTAGTTCATAAGCTCTGCCAGCCGAAGAGTCCAAGGGGAAAGCTACGCAAGGCTCATAGTCTTTTTTCTGTTTGCTTCTAAGAAAGAAACAGCACTGAAGGAACAAAATGCAAAGAGTGATTCCCATCTTCCCCAGAACATAGAGAATGCAAAGGGTTCAAAGCGAGTGAACGTGGCACAGAGGGCTGTAATGCAGTGATGCGCCCCTGAAGTCAATGCCAGTTTGTATCAGCTGAAGATCTGGCTTAACATTTTCCTTCCCCACCTGCCCCTTTAAATTCATAGCATAATATATTGCAGGTGCTGGTTCTATTTAGATCACAAAACACTCAGGATTAAGGACACCCCGGGCCAAGTGTCCTATGGCTATTACCTGCAGGCTTGCCAGTTAGCTTCTTCTTGATTTCTTTGGTCAGAAGTCTGGACACCTCACTTGCTAAAAAGTGAATGTTGGGAAAAGAGATTGTCCCAGCAGACTCTTCCCAGGCCTGGAATACAGCAAACAGGAACAAATGTTTAGGTGTTTCTAATGCAAGACATCTTTGTGGATGGAGGAGTACTCTGACGCGGTGGACATGTCCGAAACTGGGCAAATGAGGGTTTTCTATCCTGTCCCACTAGCATATTCCCTAAAGCAACATTTGCCAGACTAAGACTGCAGGTGTTTGAAGTTAGACTCAAGGTCCACGACCAGTGGTTCTTAACCTTTACTGCAGCCCGCTTTGGTTCTCAGATATGTTCTTCTTGCACCCCTTAACAAAAATCGGGTGTTTTCGATGATTCACCTTCTAAAAAAATCTGGCATGTCTCGCAGCCCCAGAAAGGGCACATCGCACCCCCCGGGCTAAAAGCACTGTCCAAGACCATACTTTGAATTTCATTTTGAAGAATGTAACGAACAGGCAAGCAGCGGTGTCCACACGTGCTCACGACTGGATGGAACTGGATTGCACAACTACGTGTCATAGGCCCTATACTGCTCAGTGCCAACATTATTTTTAATTTGTATTGAGTAGCACCCAAACCATGGGAGTCATTTTTCAAACACATGACACATTCCCCGCCTACAGCAGTTTATGTTTAGAACTGGCTGAAAATCTTTGAACAAAACATTTTCCTTTTGGAAAATGGGATTGAACTGAAGCTACGTCTTCCAAGGGAACAAAGAGATTTTGGTGGAATTTTCTGAAAGGAAAATCTAAATGAAATATTTTGGGTGGGTCACAGTCACAGGCACTGAACCAGCTAAGTCCGAGCAGGACAACTGACATGAGGCACTTCATGGACTCAGTCGCAGAGCGATCACAGCCAGATCCAGAACTACAATTCCCATGAAGCACGGCAGCAGGGCAGACTGACTCAGCGTTTCAGGTTGACAGCCTGAAACTTTCTGATTCAGGGATGTCGAGGTTTTGTTTAGCTTGAAGCCAGCAAAACTTGACATTTCCAAATCAAAAACATGTTTGGAATGTTGCAGCTTGTCAATCCTGTCCCCAATTTGGGATGAAAACAAATGTTGAAATATCAGAATTTCCTGCAGGAGGGAAATTCCATTTTTCAACCAGCTCTGTTTACAATCTACAAGGAAACAAAAAAGGTGGGAAATGGACCAGAACCCCAATCCGTGCTCTCTGAGTAGGAGCCAGAGTTTCAGGTCCCTTTACTGCTATGAAGTTGAGAGTCCATGGTAGGCAGCATAGCAGCAATTGAAGTTTCTAACTGGGTAGAGGTAGTTACAATGAAGTAAAACTAGAGGGCTACATGGTTCATCGTGGCTGAGCTGTGCATCTAGCCCGCCTGCTGTGAGGAGGCTCCTCGCTCACCCACGCTGACCAGAAACGTCTACTGGAAGACAAGCTCTTCCGCTTTTCCCATTCTGACCAAAACCAATAGAGTTCTGCCCTCTGATACCTAGAACTTACCACCCCAGACTGGAACCCACACGGGGTATCATCAACAACTACAACCCATACTCAGTGGGGACCCTATCCTGAAAGGAATCTCTCCTAAAACCCTTCTTCTGGCCTTCAGTCAACCCTACTCCCCAAGCACATTTTCAGGAGCATGATCCCCACGGGCCAGGATTCACCAACCTGACCTGGCCAGATCAAAACCTGCAGGCATAACTCTACTGCTACAGTGATCAACACAGCTTTCAAGGTCCCTAGGTCCTACGCATACCTATCCCAAAATGTGGTGTACCTTCTCCAGCACCCTAAATGCCCCACTATAGACTGATATGAAACCACACCCTCCTTGCGCTCTCGAATGCCCTCACCCAGAAAAATGATCAAAACCAAAACCACCGCATCACCCGTGAGTAGCTGCTTGTCACACAGCGATCACTCTGTCTTTGGCCTCACAGTCCTCACCCGCAAAGGAAGCCTGCACAACACTTTCAGAAGACAAGCCTGGGAGCTTAAATTCAGAACATTGCTAGACACTAAAAATCCTGACACTGGATTTACGGTTTATTCAACAATCTTTTTTCCTATGACTGCTAGGGTGTTAATGGGCCACATCTCCTTCAATGGTCCCTTGGAACAGTAGTGAACTAACTTTTCCTGTTGCGCCCTCTCCCCCCACTTACCCTTCACCAAGTTTGTCCCCCCCCCCCACCTCCATTACTTGTAATCTGAAACTGGGGGAGTTTGACTGCTGTGACAAGGTCTGAATGGAGGGTTTAGGGGGTTCTAGAAAGCCAATATATCAGCCCCAGGCTCAGCAAGTCCCATTTCCACTGGTAGCTGGTGAGGGGTTGCACCAGGGCTTCCCCTGTCACCAAGGCCAGGAAGGGGCCCCTGTCAGAGCAGAGTTTGGCCATTATGTCTAGGTGGCATGGGGAAGTAACTCAGGAAATCTAGCTGGTTTCCTGCAGTAGCAGGGCTAGACTGTGACTTGTAGGGTGCCTGGATTGGGGCCTGAAGTCGAGGTGGGATCAGGCCCCCCACACTTCCACTAGCCATCCACTGGAGGGGCAAGAGCGAAGACGCAAGGGCACGTGAGTCAGGACTGGGAGCCAGCCGAGAACAGTCACCTTAGAGAGGGGGAAGAACACTCGGGGGTGAAGGAATTCCCTGACTGACTGGTAGAAGGAAGCGCTGGACCCACCAAGGTAGAGAAGGAGCTTTGGGACACCCCTCAATGGCTAGCATGGCGCGTGAAAAAAGTAACGTCTCCATTTGTGCGTTCAGAATATTTTATAACCAAGTGTCGTCTGAGCTTTGATCATTTCATGCCGTCATTTGCCAGCACGGCCCAACTCACAGTGGTCATTGCTCATGATTGACAGGAGTCCTTGAGAATCCCCGTTTTGTATAGCCATCTCGATATGGGCTCAATTTAAAACGCAAAGGTTCTTTGATACGACTTTTCACAGCGGCCTTACAGGTGCCTACACTTGTTGAAGGGTCACGTAGAATTTCAGCTGCATTACCATCCATATCAGTGGCTCTGGTGGTCTGGTTATTTTTGCTTTAATTGGACCAACAATAGCATTTGCTGAGGAATCTGAAACACTGCCACATTTGCTATCACCATCCACCACTCACTTATCCATTTGATTTGAAAAAGATAAAACTAACCACCAGGAATGCACACAAATAAAGCATTCGATACTGACGAGCCATAGAGTCTTTGCCTGGAGCTTTATATGGCACCAAAATCTGCACATTGACGCAGACCCTGGAACGGGGACTATATTTTTAATCCTGCTCCACAAAGAACCATCGCGCTGGCCAGCAGCCGCAGCTCTCTGGCCGCCCAGTTCTGAAGGCAATGTCCTGGCAGTCGCAACACAGAAGTAAGGGTGGTAATGGGGTGATCATAAGACTGCTGTGAAAAGTTTCTTTGCGCCTCCCCTAAGAATCTCTTGCGCTCCCACAGTTTGCACATCACTACCTTAAAATGTGTGCTGACTACTTAGGCTAAATGTTCCGTCTTCCCTTTAGCTGTGCACACCAAGTATCTTTCCCAGATCTGAGGAAGAGCTCTGTGCGGTTTAAAAGTTTCTCTCTCTCTTGCCAGCACAGGTTGGTCCATTAACTATTACTCCCCCCACCTTGTCTCTCTAGAACCCTCCCTGGAATTTTAGAACTGATTGGACGTGGTTTTAAGAGTTATCACATTACAGACAGACAGACAAATGCTGTCGAGTGGAGCGGAGGGCCTCATTTCATTCAGCTGACAAACGTATTCTTCGGTACAAGTTAAATTGGATGAAAGAAAATGGTTCACGTCTGATGAAACAATGAGAATGGACACTTAGAGCCCAGGGTGTGCGGCCAGTCCACAAACATCAGAAGCACTTCTGAGCCTGTGTATTGTCTCACATTTAGAGACAGAAGGATGGGAGAGGAGAAGACAGACCACAGAGAACATGTGACCTGCCCAGTGCTGGACAGTGAGTTTGTGGCACATCTGGCAACAAAATCCGGGAGCCTTGATATCCATCCCCTGATCTGGCCGTTACATAGCGTAGCTTAGCGAACAGAGCACTGGACAGACTCCAAAGTCCTGATTAGGCCTGCTGGGTCACCACCGGCAAATCTTGGTACCTCTATTTTCCCATCTGTACAATGGAGCTAAGGATACCAGGTGGTGTTATGAAATACTTTTCCTCAAAATTGGAGAGGGGAAGAAGTGGCATTTTGTGGGCTTCTTTGTTTATTAATTTTACCCATTCTAAAAGTCTGGTTTTTCATTGTGCTGAGCGAGTCGATCATTTACAATTTTTATCCACAGAATGAGTTTTCCAAATGGGACTGATAAAAGTGTTTCTTTTCCAAACACAACCTAGACTAAGGCCACCGCACCAAACCAATGGCTCTGGAGCAGACAGGCTTATTTTCACCCACAGTTTATTATTTATTGCAACAGCCACATTGGGGCCCCATGGTGCTGGGTGCTGTACAAATATATAGAGCATGCCCACTTACAGTCTAAAAGATAGGACCTAAGAGTTGGATGAGACAAAGAAGTGAATGAGACAAGCTTGCAAAAGGAACAGGGCCTCTGCAATTCCCACCCAAACAGGAGCAGACATCACACACTATGAGCCCCTGTGCAACGTCCCTACCTGCAGTGGATCCCATGAGCAGAGTCATTATTTTCACACAATAGTTGCTCTCTGAGAAGTGAGCTGTATTATACCTTCAAGTGATGTGTGCAGAAGGAAGGCAGGGAGACAGTCCAGGCTCTCCTCTGTTTTTTGTGAATGAGAAATGCCTCTGTATCTAAGTTCACTATAAGTTGCATTGACTGTATACATTTTTGCAAAGTGTGATTGCACTGGGCCCTACCAATTCAGTTTTTAACCCTCTCTTATGTCAGCATGTGCCAGAAATGCCCCCCCCCTGCCCCCACCGCCTTATACATTGGACGAACAGGACAGTCTCTGTGCAAAAGAATAAATGGACACAAAGCTGACATAAGAAGTCGCAGCACCCAAAAACCAACAGGGAAACACTTCAATCTCCCTGCTCACTCCACTGATGATTTGTTAATAGCTGTGCTCAACCAAATGGATTACAAATCACAGCTTCAAAGAGAAACTACAGAATTGGGATTCATATGCAGATCTGACACTGTGAGCCCAGGGCTTAACAAAAATTATGAGTTTTCCCCCCATTACAACAGGTAATTTTTGCTTTCCTTGTCGCTCACCCGTCTCCCTGCTAATTGTTGTATCCCACTGTTTGAATCCTAAAAACTGCTTTGATTTACTGTAACAGACTGACCTGATCCTATGACTTCCCCACATTTATTTTGCTCCCATTCTGTAAGTTCCCCATCTTCAAGCGTCTGACAAAGTGGGATTTCTCCCAGAAAAGCTCATGTGATCCATAAGTTTGTTAGTCTTTCAAAGTGCCACCCACCTTCTTGTTTGTTTGGCTGAACGAGAATAACATGGCTACGCTTTGGAACATAAAATGTCAATTTAAAACCAGGTTCTTGTCACTGAGAACCTATGCTGGGTGTAATAGGTCAGACTGCCCCACTGCATGTGACGCAGGGGTTTGCAGTGGCAGTCATAAGGCAGCTGGGCAAATGGGACTGGAAGAAATCCAGGGGCACTTATGGAGAGGTGATGGCTCTGCGTACACTTGCTACTTGTGGGTGACAGGAAGGGCAGATCTCCAGTCACGAGTCTCTGCAACTTAGGCGAACACTCATGGGCTGCTAGCAGATTAGGTCCAAGGCACGTAATTCTACAGTTCGGCCTGGATCCAATGGAGCTGCCGTGTGTCAACACAAAACCATACTGAAAGATACCTCGCTCTCAATGCGCGCTCCAACAGGGGAGTTGGATTCAATGGCTTAACAATGATCTTGGCCACTCTCAACTCTGGATATTCTGTCTCCCCAGACACTGTGATGAGCAGGTGTCAGGCCCCACTTGCTCCCAGACTTGAAGATCAAACCGATTCCCCTCCGTAGCATCTGTCTTTACGAGTAACTCCCATAATAAACCTCAGCCCTCTCGCCAATAAAGGCTGTTCCTGTTTCTTTCCTATGACACCTTCCTGTCTCTAACAGCTGCCATGCCCACCTCTCCTGTCCTGCTCCCGCAAAGAAACTGCACCTTCCTCAGTGTGTTTCCAAAATGCGCTCAGCAGCGTTACACAAGATTCTAGCTGTGCTAATCGGGTAGCTCCACACATGAGCCTTGCCGTCATAACATCAGAGAAGAGGACGGTTGGAAGGGACCTCAGGAGGCCATCTAGTCCAATCCCTTCCTCAAAGCAGGGCCAACCCCAGCATTACTCTGTCATACATTTGGTGTTCCTCTGGAGGCATCGATTGCTGCCGAATGCTAGAAGGCAGGATAGGAGATCTTGACTGGCTCAACGGTCAACCGCATATAAGCCAATCATGCTAACGCTCTCAGCACCATGACGAACCACAGGAGAAGCTGTTGGGGTCATGCTGCTGTGACCTGGCTTGGGTGTGAGTCACAGGCACAATGGGTGATGTGTTGTCCTTAACTCCATGAGCCTGGATGAGTCATGGAGCCCATGTGCTCTGCCTGTAGATCTCTCCCTCCCCTCCTCCTGCAAACAACAGCCAGAAACAGAACCAAAACTCTGCTTAATCACAAAGGCTCCACACATACAATGGCCACGGAGTGATGCACAGAGGAAGGGAGAGGAAGATACTGCAAAGGGCAGTTGTCTTAAATAGAATGAGGAATTGGGGTTTAGAAGCCCCCCAGCCACCTCTCGTGACCGAAAGCCATATGATATACACAAACTGAGCTAGGATTTTGGTTCTGACAACTGGGACAGGAGGGAGATGGAACAGAGAGAGGGAGGATTTCACAAAGAAAAAAAAAATCACATGGTAAAAATCCCGAATCTTTTTAAAGGGCTAGATTCTCTGTGGTGTAACTCTACTGAGCTCTATGTCATCTGGCTTGAAATGCTCACACTGGGCAAAGTGCTGCTTATTTATCCTAGGAAAAAGGGGAAACCCTTCACTGAAAACATGGTATAGAGCCAATGGCGCCCAATGAGTTCACAGCTCCCTCTATGGATCGCAGGGTAGCCAGCCGAAATTTAAAATTCACTCTCCGTGAGTGGTAGTGAATTGTGGGAATTCACTTCCCACCAGCAGTCAAATGTGTGTGGAAAGCCAACACACAAAGGATGTGAATATGGTCAAACCAAATTTGTCTAAAAATGCAGCGTTCTCCACTGTTCTGAGCGTGCGTTGTGGGGAAGAGAAACTCTTCCTCCTAGATTATGTAAAAGATTATTTTTTTCACTTCAGTGGTAGATCAAAAATAAACATGACTTCCTGCCTTTCTTCATCGCTTTTTAATCCTTAGATTTCTAGCTTTGGGGAAACATTTAAAAGAACTTCTGCAACAGAAAACTGGACGGTTAACATCCTCAATCTTTCGAAAGTTTCACTCCAAAAAAATATCTTTTCCAAAGGCATTCTCCAAGTAATACTGAACAGCAATTTCTGAAGCTGCTGTATATCAGCACTACTGGCTATCTCCACCTAATCATGGGCTGTGAATTGCTGAATAAGGCTGTGAGGAAAAACTTGCAACAAAATTCACAAGCTCAGTGTCTGAGGCTTTCATGCTTCATTGCAAATTTGGGTTTTTTCTTCCCCATTGGTCACAAGAAACATGCAACTTTTTCTCCTGCATAGGGTAAGTTTGGAGTGACTGGCTTTTTTCACATGAGAGCAAGTCCATCTTCAAGGTTTGAAATTCTGGATTTCCACATTTCCTTGGCACAAATCCAAGATCTGTACAGGGATGGCCTACACAGGCACATCCGGGAGCTTTCATAAAACAATTTCACTTCCACCAAGGCAGTAGAATCAGGACTCCCTTTCTCCAGAACATGGGAGGAATTATATTTGTTGACCAGGGGCCAGATCGGGACTGCTCTGTGCCCCCTTAATGCCAGTTAGGGCCAGAGACAAGCATGTGTCCCACAGCCTCTCCTAGGGTGCATCTACACTTGTGAATTAAGTTGACTTAAACCTGCTTAAATTGACTTAATTTAATCTGTGTCTACAATAAAATTTCCTTAAATTGACTTAAGCAGCTGCTTAAGTCGACTTAAGGAAATTTAAAGTCGACTTTATTAAACCTACTTTAAAGTCGACTTTACTGGTTAAGTCGACTTTATTAAGTCGACTTATCCAGTGTAGACACAGATTAGCCCTAAATTGACTTTAAAATGACTTAAAGGGCCTCAGGGCTCTCCCAATGACCTCCCTGCCAGGGTGGCTGGCACAGCCAGAGCCTGGCGTGCCCCCGCACAGGGCAGGACACAGCCCTGCCCACCCTGCCCCTGTCCCTGTCCTGCTCAGCCCCCCATTGTACCAGGGTAAAATGAGGCAAATGCTGAGCCCCCTGGCACTTTGGAAGGGGTGCTAGGGAAGGGAAATAAAAATACAGCAGTTGGGTGTCACTGCTGCACTCTCCCAGGAGACCCAGGGGAAGGGGGGCGGGCGGGGACACCACACAGCTGTTTTAAAAGCTGACAACAGAAACCTGCCAAGTTGATAAGCACTTGAACCAAAGCAGATCAAAGCTGCCATGCTGACCCTCTGGAAGGCAAATCAGACTTTGCCACTGATGCAGAAGAACCAGGAACTCCCCCTTACCCCCAGTACAAAGCCTGCTTCGATGCTAGTAAATCGTAGGCAGGAGGAGGGCAGGTTTCTGAGCTTGGGACAGACCCAGCAACATGCAAACAAATCCCCAGGGAAGGAGGAAGTGGCAGCTGATTGCGACTTTCTTTAGCTTTGCACCTTGTAGAACTTTAACAGGCCCTTTGTGTTACGCACATCTCAGAGGAACAGCTGGAGAGGATGGCGTGGTGGGGGTCGTCCCAGGTTTAAAACATACCTTCAGGCCCCACAGGATGGACTCAGCCCTTTGCTGGCTAAAAAGGGAGCGATGGGTAAACACCAAGCACCTTCTCCTGCCTTTGTGGAGGGATTTGTTCACTGTTCTAACCCCAACCAAAATGCAGGGTTTGTTGAATCTAAGCTACCCAAGACAGATGGCTCTCCATCCTCTGGTCCCACTGTTCTTGCAGTTAGGAACTTTTACCTGAGATGTAATCTAAATCTGCCATGCTGGAGTTTGAACCCTTTGACTCTTCTCCTGCCCCCTGTGGTGAGAGAGAACCACTTTTCTCCATCTTTTTACATGCCCAATTTTTTTAAACCTTTCCTCGCAGGCCAAGTTTTTTAACCCTTTTATGATTTTTGTTACTCTTTTCAAGACTGTCTGCAATATTTCTCCACATTTTCCCTAAAATGTGGCTCCCGGAACAGGACACAGTTCTCAGCTGAGGCCTCACCAGTGCCAAGTAGGGTGGGACAATTCCCTCCCGTGTCTTACATATAACACTCCTGATAATACATCGCAGAATGATGTCAGCCTTTTTCACACCTGCATTACACTGTTGACTCATATTTAATCAGTCATTCACTGTATTCCTTCAGACACTTTTTAGCAGTACCAATGTCTTCCCACTCATTCCCCATTTTGTAGCTGTGCATTTTATTTTTCCTTTCTCAATGAAGAACTTTGCACTTGTCTTTATTGATTTTCATCTTGTTGAATTAAGACCAGTTCTCCAATTTATCAGAGTCATTTTGAATTCTAATCCTGTCCTCCAAGATGCTTGCAGTCCGTCCCATTTTGGTGTCATCTACAAATTTTATAAATTTACTCTCCATTCCATTACTCAAATCATTAATGAAAATTTGTAATAGTAGCGGACCCAGGAGTGACCCATGTGGAACCTATTAAATACAGCTTCCCAATTTGACAGCAAACCCTTAAAAACTACCCTTTGAGTACGGTCTTTCAACCGGTTGTGCACCCACCTTACTGCAATGTCATCTAGACCACATTTCCCTAGTTTGCAGAGAAGAACGGCACATGGGACTGTGCAAAAGCCTGAATAAAGCTTCTCCCCATACACCAGGCCATTACCCTGCCAAAGAAGAAGGCAGGTTGGTTTAGCATGGATTTTTCTTGGCAAACCCATGCTGGCTACTCCTGATAACCTTATCCCCCCAGGTGCTTACAAATTGATTTTTTAATAATTGGTTCCAGTCTCTTTCCAACTCTCAAAAGACAGGCCAACTGATCTACAATTCCTCAAGTCCTCTTTTTAAATACACGCCCTACGTTTGCCCTTTTCCAGTCTTCTACGACCTCACCCATCCACCCTGAGTTATTGACAATAGCTGCAGCTGATTCTTAGGCCATGTACACGCTACAGGAATAATCGCGCAACAAGCCCGTTGCACTTTAAAAGTCACGTGGTTTTTGTAGCACAGGATCGCGTCCACACTGAGCTGCTTGTGACGGAACAGAGCCCCCCCCGCAATTTGCGATTTCACAAGAAACCCAATTGAATTGTGGGAACCTATCCCACAGTTCCATCCATGCTGATTCAGCGCTAAGAATCCTGGGTAGAAGGAGAGTAGCGCTGAGCACCATAGGTAAAGTCTTGATTTCCCATGGTGTATTCTGTTCCCCTGGCGTCACAAGAATTGCTACTAGTTGCTTTTGGGGTGGTTGTGGGATCCCCGCTCAGGATTGCTTCCAGCTCCTTGTAAAATCGGCATGTAGCTGGCTCTGAGCCAGAGCGCCGGTTTGCCTCTCTGGCTCTGTGGTACATTATCCTCAACACCTTCACCTTCAACCTGCACTGAAGAGTGTCTCTCTCATATCCCTTCTCTGCCATGGCCCGAGAAATCTGGCCAAAAATATTGAAATTTCGCTGGCTGCCACGTAACTGTGCCTGCACAGCAGACTCTCCCCAGATACCTGTTAGATCAAGCACCTCAGCTGTGGTCCACACTGGAGCATGTTTGCTGCGTTGAGCCTTCATTGCTCTTGGAGAACACAGCTGCACTCCACGCCGAGCAAACAGGAAGAGCGAACAATTCAAAAATTCCCGGGAATGCTGGGAGGGCGGGTACAGTCACGTCACAGTCACAGAGCGCAGAAGGAAGTGCAGAAGGGATGGAATTGGAATTCTGGGACATTTCCGGAGGCTTCATATTTCATAGCAATCATGCACATACGAACTATTGTGGAACAGCTGTTCCGCGATAGCTGCTAGCACCCTCATTTTGGTGGTTTACATGTTGCACGGTAAGATGGCTGTTACTGCGCAACAACGTGGATTTGTGTGTGGACGCTGTCCACGTTATCGCGCAATAACTTTGTAGTGTGTACAAGGCCTAAGGCAATAAAAAGGACAGTGTGTGCAGATGCTCTCTGAAGGAGCTCAGCAATGTGGTGCTGTTCTGCATGGCAGTCAGCAGCCCAGGGTCATCCAAATCCTGGTCTGATTCAGAGCTGAACGCATACTGTGCCACCAGCTGAGATGTATTCATTATGCTGAAGGCGACAGTCAAGACCAGAGCTGGATCCATGTTGCTGCAAAAAGGAGTTCCGGGAAGCAATGCGCTACTGTTGAAAATGGGCGCGAGTTGCTAGTATCAGCTCTCGTGACGCAAGGGGAACAGAATGCACCATGGGAAACCAAGACTTTACCCATGGTGCTCAGCGCTACTCTCCTTCTACCCAGGATTCTTAGTGCCGAATCAGGATAGATGGAACTGTGGGATAGGTTCCCACAATTCAATTGGGTTTCTTGTGAAATCGCGAATTGCAGGGGGGGCTCTGTTCCGTCACAAGCGGCAGAGTGAGGACGCGATCCTGCGCTACAAAAACCACGTGACTTTTACAGCGCAACGGGCTTGTTGCGCGATTATTCCTGTAGCGTGTACATGGCCTAAAACTCCTTCAATTAGTTCCTTAAGTACCCTAGGATGGATTTCATCAGGCCCCGCTGACTTGATACATCAAAATATTCTTTAACCTGGTCTTTCCTTATTTTGGCTTATGTTCCTTCCCTCTTCTTGCTAATATTAATTGCGCTGCATAGCTGGTCACCATCACCTTTTTAGTGAAGACAAACAGAATAGGCATTAAACACCTCAACCTTCTTGATGTTATCAGTTATTAGCTCTCCTTTCCCCCTAAGTAGGGAACTTACACTTTGCTTCCTTTTCTTTTGCTCCTAATGTATTTAAAGAACCTCTTTTGATTGCCTTTTATGTCCCTTGGTAGGCATAAGTCAATTTGCACCTCCTGGGACACAGGAGGAACAATGTTCACTGTGCACTATACCCTCCACCCCCACCCCATGCCTCTTCCCAACTGTCCCTGGGGCTGTTTGGCCCCTGGGGGCAATTTACAAACTGCAATCTGTGCAGCTATGTACAAACCATGAACAGTCCAGACCCATAGACCACCCCCATCACACTCCTATTGAGAAAGATCACCTTGACCAGTTGGGGAGGGAAAAAGGTGATTTTGGTGGCTAACCAACCAAATGCCAGGGAGAGCAAACACTTGTTATTCAAATGGGACGTCATCAATAACAGCAGTCTTCTGCAGGAAAATGTCATGGTGGGAGGAGGTGTCTGAAATCTGGATCTAAATGTTCTGGCTCATCGTGACTAGGGTCTTGAGGAGAAGAATGTGATTTTTACACCCTGAGATTCACAGATAGAGTGAGTTGGAAGCCAAGGCATCCTTTATGCAGCCATTGAATATTTGAAATTAGGAATGATTTTCTCTCCATCCCACTAGGTTCTGATGCTGTACCTACTGGTGTACTATCAGAGTTTCTTTCACTACTCTGGCTGCCTATTTGTCCCCTGTCAAACAAAAGCAGCTGTCCAGATTTCAGTCAAAGGCAGGAGATGTGGGAGATGGTAGGTGTGCCTTCTCTGGAAGCTGCAGTCACTGGGGTTACCCTGAAAACTTCTTGCAAATGTAAGCATCTGTAAGAACTGGCAATATAGCCTAGTGGATAAAGCATTTGATTAGGACACAGAAGACCTGGATCTATTTTTATTTCTGCCAATGGCCTCTTGGATAAGCAACTTTTCCTCTCTGTGCCTCAGTTTGCCCTTCTGTAAAATGGCTCAGGGCGGGTAGTACATACTGCAACAGACACATGGACCGGTCATCAAACCATCAACAACACGATTGTTACAGTTAACTGGCTTTAATGTAGAAGTGTGACTTCTGCTTCCTTTGTGAAGCGCTTTGAGATGAACTGGACTGTACAGGAGCTAGGTGTTACTTTTCCAAAAATTTTGAGCTGGACATCACTTACTCTGTGCTCTCTCTCCAACAGGTTGTGTAAACCAAACAGTTTGTCCATCCCAGCCTAAACTGTGCCAGCCTGGATCCCCATCCCTTCTTCACAAGGGACACAGCTGGTGTGACCCTCCCCATGGAACGCCAAATCCCAATCCGGCTTTGAACTGTGCCCACCCACTAGCAGATCCCTGGCTCCCATCTGCCCAGTCTCCCAAAGAGCTGCTCTCCAGTACCATCACAGACACGGCAGGGGCTGTCAGAAGAGTGGCTGAAGCACAAAAGCACCTGAAATTCCTACCGAACAGGGCCCCTGGCATAGGGACTACAGACCTGCTCACCCAGTGTAAGTGACGACCGCACAAGGCCATAGAGAATTAGATGGAAAGCCTCTCGCCAGGCCCCTAAGACAGCAGAAGAACAAACCTTTAGGAAGAGGGGAAGGAAGCCCAGCAACCTCCTCTGCTGCTCTTCTGGGACGAGGAAAGGAGCCACTTGCTCGTACTCCAGAAACTGCCTGGACAGGATGGTGGGACACTGCTTCTGCTCCTCTCCATTGGCCTTGGACTGCACTGCGGCTTCCACATCATTGTCATTGTCAAGGCCTGGATCCTGCCCAGACTCAGTTGGGAAATCTTCCTGCTGCTTCAAGAGCTCCTCGGCGGGGTCCATGCCGGGGCCAAATGGACCTGAGTTTAAAAACAAGGGTTAATTTCTTGTAGGGTTTTCTACAAAGAGCTAATGGGCTGTTTCCCCTGTGCAAAGAACAATCAGAAACTCAGTCTCAATTACTTTTTTTTCAGACCAAGGGCAGCCACCAGAACAAACTCTGCAGGAGAGAGCACACAGTGTGGGTGTCACTTGTAACACACTGCTCCAGCTGTCTCACCACATGGCAGCTGCAGTCCCCCCAAAACCTCAGAAACAGACTCAACATTCACAGGCTGCTGAAGTATCAGATCCCTGGATTTAGTTAGTTAGTTAATCAGCCCCAGAAGCCCCTCAGTCATTTTTCATCATCTTCTCTTAATCCCTTTCACTTTGTGCACATCTGCTGGGGGTCGGCAGGATGCAGGGCAGTGGGCAGTCTCACTTAAGCCTGCTTAAAACAACTTAATTTACTCTGCGTCTACACTACAATTTCCTTAAGTCGACTTAAGCTGCTGCTTAAGTCGATTTAAGGAAATTTAAAGTCGACTTTATTAAACCTACTTTAAAGTCGACTTTACTGGCTAGGTTGCCTTTATTAAGTCGACTTAGCCAGTGTAGACACAGATTAGCCCTAAATTGACTTTAAGTCAAATTAAAGGGTCCCCGGGGCTCCCCCACTGCCCTCCCTGCCAGGGTTGCTGGCACAGAGCCTGGCGTGCCCCCCCACAGGGCAGGACACAGCTCTGCCCACCCTGCCCCTATGCCCTGCCACGGTCCCTGTCCTGCTCAGCCCCCATTGTACACAGGGTAAAATGGGGCAAATGCTGAGCCCCCTGGCACTTTGGAAGGGGTGCCCCCCTGCCACCATGGACCAGTCCCAGGGTCCACCTAGCCCCTAAAAGTTGACTTAGGCATCCAGTGTGGACACTCTAAGTCGATTTGGCAGGGTCCCCTTGAAGTCGACAATTTTCTAGTGTAGACATGCTAAGTCGACTTATTTTGAGAAGTGTAGACATAGCCCTAGTGTGAAGTCCAGGCCCCACTGAAGTGGATGGCAAAATTCCCATTGACTTCAGTGGAGCCAAGATTTCACCTAGTGCCCCTTATTTGCTGCCCTATCCCCCTGTGAGCTCAGATGGAATTTGCTGTCCACTGTCACCCCCAAGTCTTTCTGCTCCCCGCGGCCTTCCAAGTCATTAGCTGTGCATATAACCCAGACAGAGGTAGGAGGGAGGCGATTTATCATTGGTGAAAGACAGTGGCTGGCAACTCAGCCTGGAGCAGCTCCCTTATTCTGCCACCCCTGCCTCAGTTTCCCTCCAGCCTTTTCTTCTTCATTCAGCTCAGTTCCCACGTCCCACCCCAACCCCTGCCCACCTCATTCCATCTCTTCCTTTTGCCATCATGGGGCAGGTTCCATGGGGGCAGCCAGTGAACACCATGCAGACCGCTGCCTCCACCGGCCGCCAGCTGCAACTGCAGCTCAGCTGACTACATGCGACGGGCTGGGCTGCAGGAATGCATGACGCTGGGCTGGGAAGTGCAGGTGGCTGAAGACAGCAGGTTTTGCCGTTTTCTCCCATTCCCCTTTACAGTCCTTTTTGTTACAGCTAAGCTCTGTACTTGTGGCTGGGAGCAATGCTGTCAAACTAGCATAGCCATGGCCTGTTCGACAGAGCAAATAGATAGAGCTAGGCTCTCGGGAGACCTGGGCTCCCGGCCTGGGTCTGCTCTGCCACTGACCTCTGGCAAGTCAGAGGGGTGCTCCGTGCCTCAGTTTCCCCCACCCCTGTAAAATGGGGCTAATAATGCTGACCTGCATTGTAAAGCACTCAGATCTACTGCTAGCAGCTGGCACACTTTGAATGTACAATGCAGGCGACAAGCAGAATGTTTCCGCCACTGCGGCCAGCTGATCCCAGAGAGGGTGGAAGGCTAGGCAGATTAGTCAGAGATGAGCAGCTACGGGATAGGAATGAGGAGCCCACTGATGGGGGACTGGCCAACGTAGGGGAATGAGAGTCTTCCAGAAGCCTGATTTCCACTAAACTGGGCCCACAGAGTGCCCTTCTGGTGCAGCAGCCAGGGAAAGTTTTATGGTGCCCTAAACTTAGTCTCACCCCGCAGTCCTTGCCTCATCACAGTGTCTGTTCCCTGCCATGGGCCGTGTGAGGCCACCGCCCCACTCCTGTGTCCAGAATCACAGCAATTAGATCAGAGGAAATCAGGTTTTTCCAATTCTCCCCCCCCCCCCCCCCCCCCAACAAAATACATCCCTGTCTCCTGACACCTAGAACATTCCCTGGTATTTTGGACTTGATCAGACGCACTTTTCAAACAATGATCACGAGAAGGCAGAGAAATGCCACCGGGATGAACGAAAGGGGTCACTTTGTTTGACCTATTTATTAATGCATATGAAGTAACGTGAGAGTGGCCCCTTTAATACAACGTTACACTCCATGCACAAGTAACATATAGGAAAGAAAATTTTACAGGTGACGATAAAGGCAATACAGCCAACCAAAGCATTTCAAATTCATGGCTCCCCCCAAAAATCATGAGATGACCTTAAAAATCATTAGATTTTAAGAAAATACTAAATTTGATTTTCTTTCTATTTGCCACCTTATGCTTTTGAGCCTTGAGGGTGTCACATTTCCAAGTTTTTCTTCATCAAAAAGGACTAGAAATGCTGGTTTTTAAATAAACACAGATTTTTATATATTCACGTGACTCCAGGAGATGGGGGGGAGGATTAACCAAAGCACGAAATATCACAAGGTTCATAATAAAATCATGAGACTTGGCAACACTAAGTAAATGAAAATTGGAAAATTTTCCATGGAAAATATCAATATTTCAGCATTTGTTTTTATCCCACTTTGGGACAACAAGTCAAAATACAAAAAAAAAAAAAGGTTAATGTAACAAAATTCTGTAAATTTTTGGTTCCGAAATGTCAAAAGATTCCATTTCATTTTTTCCAAATAAAGGAAACATTTTGATATTTCAGAAATCAACATAGTTTGTTTCAATTTGTTATCAAAACTGAAACATTTTCCTTTTAGCTTGGATGGACATTAATCTGTTTTCCCCTGAGGTGCCCCGATGTTGTAGGTTGTGTGGCTTATGCCACTATACTTTTTTAGGGGCTATGCTTCCTACCCATAAATAATCTCCCATGAGGGCCCCTGGTCTGATAACTCCCATGATGCACCACAGCATCAGTTCAACTAGAGAGAAGACCACAGAGCACCATGGGAGATGCAGTCCAGCCAGGAAGCCCAGTCTATAAAGGGCAATATGGGACATGAGGCACCGTAGGAGATTAATGGTGAACTGAACAAAATGAAGCAGTCAACATCAAAACACTGGGTTGATCTGAAGTAGTGTGTTTTGATTTTCCCTGCAGAAAGTTTATTTGACCTGGTTCATATGCAGCCTGGGGCTCAAACGATGAGGCTATTCTACCATCTCATGGCTGTTCAGTGGCCCATGTGGAATGAATTAGTGGACAGGTGTCCACGCCACAGTTGGCACTGGTTGACACCTTTCCCTAGCAATCGCAGCAGGAAGGCCAAGGGGGAAATGGACATGGAGACAGAGCTATTGGGTTAGTTCTGTGCCTTTGAGTCATGGCTGTAGGCGGGGCATCATAGTGGAAGCGTGTTACCTCACTATATTTTGATCTGTGGATAATCAGGACTCAGGAGATGTCAGTCTCCAAGGCTTTTAATATAGCATCTCTCACCAGCACCAAGTTTGTTGTTTTTTTAAAAAAATAAGTAATTAATGAAGACAACATTATAATGCTGGCAGAAAACAGACAGGAAGCCCACACCACGTGTCTCATGACTGAGCAGGTGGAACGTTTGTCATGCTTTATTTTTAACCTATGTAAGGAGGTATTGCTTGGCCTCGGCCCACTTCCCAGTTGTGTATTGCATCTGGCCTTTTCAAAGGGGGCTAATGAAAAGCTTCTTCAGAGCAGGTCGTTGTCAAAGAGGCAGATCTCGCCCTCTGCAATGAGGCGGAATGGCATCCCTTCTTCACAGCAGAAGTCTCACCACTTCATTGGTGGCACTGCGAAAGCTAAAGCCCGTTATCCCCAGCAAGGAGAGCACCGGATTTAGCATTTTTTCCCTCAATGGCCAGATCCAGCCAATGCCTATTCAGGCGAGTAACAGTCACAGTTCAATCCTACAGGACTCAGCAGGATTAAGAGCCCCGAGGCTGGCCCAGCTATGATAATAAAACTCTGCATTTCATATGGCACTTTTCATCACTAGATGTCAAAGCACTTTTGCAATGAAGGTGAATATCATTATATCCATTTTTAGGTGGAGAAACTGTGGCACGTGGCAGTCAGTTGAAATGCCCCACGTCCCCCAAGCAGGTCAGTGGTGGAATAGATTAAACTATTTGCTAATAGACACATTTAAAAAAAAAGAGAGAGCTCATAAACTAATAATTTGTTTAAGGAGGCTATATTTTCAGTTTTAGCCCAAGTTAAATGAGGCCTACTCAGATGAGTAAGGCACTGCAGGATTGGTTCCTTGGGGTAAAATCATGCTCAGTGGGGCAAAGATTTTACCCTGATGTCTTATGATTCTGGCATTCTGAGCCTATATAGTTAAGTAAAATCAGAGGGAAAAGTATTACTGGAAGGGAGCTAATCGGGGCTGGAAATACCCTCAATTGAGATGATTGTGAAACCCCAGAAGTCCAGGCTTGGTCACACTCCCTTTCACCCAGAACATAGTTCCCTCTTTCCATCCCAGAAATGGAATGTATAGAGGCAAACCACTGATCTCTGTATCTAGGTGTAAATGTCATCCTTTCAAAAGGGAGTCTACAAGCGGTGCTTTATTTATGCGAGGGCTCCTAGACTTCATGCTTCACATCCCTAGCTCCTCTGGGCTTGCTGTGTTAGTTATGAAAGTAAAAAATTGCTTGAACCCTGGTACCTCTTTCACTGGAAATGAAGCATTGGTTACGACTTGCCCCATTATGGATACCTGTAGTCTAGAGGGAAGGGGCATTAAACTTCCAACCTCAAGACACACACAGAGTTAGAAGAACTGGCACGGGACCAGCTGCTGTTGAAGACGTATTTTTCTTCAGAATGGTCCCTTCTGGTCTTAAAAAATTCGGAATCCTTTGACCTTTCCATTCCTCTTCAACAATAGATCTATCATAGAATCTGAGAGCTTGTGTGCTCCGAACAATCTGAACCAGTGGTTGTCAACCCATGATCCACAGACTATGTCTCAGGTTTCCAAATGGGTCCGTGCCTCTATTCGAAAATTTGTATGGGTCCTCTAATGAAAAAGGGGTTGAAAACTACTGATCTAAACCATTTAAAGAGGTCCCTTGGATTTCCGGTATAGCCCACCTTTCATACCAATAATGTCTCCTTAGGGTCTATCTATGAAGAACTGTTGTCTTTTTGGTTTTGAAAAGTTACAAAACTTTTTGACATGCCCAGAGGACACGGACCAAGAGCTTTTAAATCCAAAAAAGTTTTTTAAAGGGACATGAAAGTACCGATATGCAAGAGGCTCGTTGCTGTCACTCAAAGTGCCGTGGGCTCAAGAGGGGAAGTGAAGCTTGCCAGTAGAATTTTATCTATTTTTCTAAACGAAATCTGTGCGGAACCAGATTGCAAAGTAGCCGGGCCTTATCTGACTGAAGAGGGCACATGGAAAATGAGGTTTGGCAGAGAGAAACAATATTATCTGACATTTCTCCCTAGCTGAATCAGTGTAACTCTTCATCTGTGGTTGACTCTATGGAGAATAAATTATATCCACACAGGACCCATTCCACCACAGACCACATTTTGGTTCACTGCTTCATTCTGTTTACCAAGTACCAGATGGCTAAGAGCTTGAGAGATTCGACCAAAATGATCTCATAAAAGGATAAAACAGCCAGCTGGAGACAGGTCCCAAAGCAAGAACTTGGATCAGAACATCTGAGAAGTGTGGCTTCAAACTTTGCAGCGTGATCTCATTTCGTAGGCCGTTCTCTGCTCTGACTATACAATAAACCCTGATGTTCTGCTGATCATCAAAAACAATTAGGTTACTGAATCAAAGTTGGAAGCGCTATTGCGTCCCTAGACGTACCCACCCTTAATACATAAATTAATAGATTCCAGGGCCAGAAGGGACCCATTGTTATTATCTAGTTTACGCTACTGTGTAACACAGGCCAGAGAATTTCTCCAAAATAATTCTTAGAGCAGAAAAACCTCCACTCTTGATTAAAAAATTGTCACTCATGGAGAGTCCACCATGACACCTCTCCCTGCTGGTTATTTTTGCCTTTCAATGCTTGGAGATGGCATTCTAGACCCTAGGCAAGCGCTGCATATTGACTTTCCTTACTATAGTCACTCTCTTCTGTCTCCGCATCACATTTGTTCCTCCTCCCTGAATTCCTTAGGAGCTGATCAACAAACTTTTTACAACCGCATATCTAGTGTTTAAACTTCAACTGAGAATAATAGTTCCCAAGGAAAACCTAAAACCACATAGATTTACTGTTTGATCCCAGACTGTGTCCCATGTAAAAATTAAGAACTAAGTTCAGGTTGCAAAGTGCCAACTCCCCTCCCTCCTTTTGTCTCGTCTCTTTAGATTGTAAACTCCTTGCGGCAAGGCCTCTCTTCTTCTGCATTTAGACAGCACCTAGCGTAATAGGGCCATCTCTTGGCTGGGCCCCCCAGTGTTCCCTAATAAAAACATAAGAGAAGGTGGACTATTTTAGACACTGGCCAATTTAGAGCGAGATGTGCATTGTCCGACGGACAGGTGCCTTCTCACGGAACACGGTCTTTGCTGTCTGTAGCAAGGCAATTCATGTACTAACATGTCCTCTTCAGACATGGCAGGGAAAGGAATGAGTCCATTAAAGCCAAGAGATCTTGATTTACATCAAGATTGAATTTGGCCCATGTTCTTCTTAGACCACATTCCAGTTGTGCAGGTAGTTTGCGGCTGTATTTCAAAGCAGGCCTTGCCAAACCACGTTTTGGCAAATCATTAATTCACTCATTTCAGGTTCTTAAGGGCTTTTCTGTTTGCATTGCTTTGAAAAGGCTTTCAGTGCTCAGCACAAACAATTATGAAACATTAATGTTTGGTTTCCTTTGTTCTCGCTATTAAAAAAAAAAAGTTTGCCGTCACCTTGTCAGGCCACATTCTGCACTGACATGTACTCCTGTTGGGGTAAGTGAATAGCATGTAAGAAATTGCACTTCACCACGTTTCAGCCCAGCCATCAGTGAAATATTGTTCCCTGATGCTAAGTAAAACACAGGACGCAGCTGGTTGCCCACAGGCAGCCTAATAATAAAAGCCAGTCTCTGGAAGAGACCCCCCAAGAAGAGCAGAGTGAAAGTCAGGTCAGCATCAGTCAATAATAGAAGGGTATGAGAGTAGGAGGGAGTTGCAGCAAATCAAACAACTCTGTTAACAAGAGCAGACAATACAGCTTTCACCTATACATCTCTGCTGTCCCTAGAACACAGGCAAATGTGTCTCTCTCTTGTTCCACTTTCTCCCGGCAGTCCAGCGCCATGCTGAACTTTCACAGAAGCTTCAGCCACTTAAAACGACTCTATCAAAGCAATGTGCCTAGTCAGTACGGCAAGCACCATTTGCTCTGCTAGAGGAGTGAACCATCACTTCCAAAGCAAATCTGAAAAGCAGGTGACATACCTGGTATGCAGATTCAGTGACTTCCAGAGCTGGCAATTGCTCTACCCAGGGAAACCGGTTTCTCTTCTTTGGTCTGTGATCCAGCTGTCCTGCCAGGCATCTTAAAGCATTCAACAGCTCCCACTTTGCTCTTTAAACTTTCCACTATGAATCACTTGATTTGCTGCTGTGCTTATTTCCTGGGGAAAGCAGAAGTGGAGAAGCACTATATGAACTATAGGGTACGGGAGCCAAGACGCACCCACACCAGCTCAGATGAACAATGAGCTGAGCTCCTTTCTGGCCATATACCAGAGTGAGTTTCTCTTGCTCCAATATTAAAAAATAAATGGTGCTTTTCAATGAGGTTTGCTGAATTGCTAGTTCAAGGTGTTAGCTTGACAGCCCCAGAGACTGAAGCTCTCTTTCTCCATCCATGGGACATAGGCAAGAGTGTCCCTCACCAGTGCACCTCTGATCTGGAGATAACAAACCTTCATGCCTTCCCAGGTGGTAAGTCTTTGAACAAGGAGGTTACTTGGTGGCTTTATGAAGCAGACAATAACTGACACAAATGAGCTTGGCGAGTTACATAGGAATAAAAGCAAAGGGGTTTGTCTTTTCCCCCCTCTCTTTATAACAAAGGCCTGAAATGGGTTTTGTTTTATTTTTAAGCTTGCCATTCATTTTATTTTGCATTAGAAATTGTTCCTCCTAGAAGATTTTGGGGACAACTAGAAAACTAGGATTCCAGCATCACAGATATCAAGCTAGTGAAACCTGATTAATTGAGGAGGGAAGGGATTTTATGCAGAGTGTTTAAAACCACTAGCCTTTTGTTAATGCCTATTTAACTCAAATGCCCAAAAATCTATTGGGAGAAAAGATGTCCTTGCTGAAATCTCTTTTCTTCCAGCAAAACGAGGGCAAAGCAGATGTGACACTCCTGATATTTCCAAAACAACATGACATCATGCTACTGTATGGAGAGAATTCTGTGTCCTGGGCAGAACTGATTTAACAGGAGAAAGCAGAAGGTTTTTATCTTCTCCCCAGTCACAGGCAACTCCATTTTCACATGTCAGGTGCACAGTGTCTTCTCTTTGCTGTGCGTGTGACCATGCAGTTACCAAAGGGGAAGTTAACAACAGAACCAACAGCAAAACATTACAGGCCAAAATTCATCTCTGGCATAAGGCCAGTGCACATTAGTCCCAGGATTAATCTGTAGCTCTAAGGAAGAAATACCACATTATGTGGAGCCTGAGGAAAAAAATAGATTCCATGCCAGTCCCCACAGACAGACACAAGTCTTGGGTGGATCAGGGTTCAGAAGGTCACAAACAAGTTTTCTTTAAGTTTAGGCACTTAGCTAATTCCTTCCAAATCCCAATCAGCATAAAGCCACACAGGCAAAGCACAAGGCAGAAAGGAGAAGGCACAGATAGAGAGAAAAAGTTAATGTGGCTCAGAAGAGACTCACAAATGATGCCTCTTTCTTAATTTGGAGACAAGCCTGAATGTTACAATTTTCACTTATTTCCCCTTTTCAGTGTCAGTTAAAACCACACAGCAGTGTCTGTCTATTGCTGTTAGCTCCAGGCATTGTTCTTCTCAGACTGCTTTTCTCCTGTCACTCTGTGACCTCTGTGTGCAACGGGGCCTGACCTGTGATCCAGGCAGCTGTGAGGAAGCTCCCTCGCTGAAAGCCAGTGAAGCTGCTCCGTTTTTCCCTGCACTTTGCATAGACCCCAAACCACCACCGGGCCTCCCATGTTCCCACCACATCACCGCAGCCAACATCTGGAGTAAAACTTGCATTGAAGAAGGAAAAGGATGCAGTTAAGATCCTGGCCTGCACCCAATGATCAGCTTCAGCTTGTGACCCTGAGAATGTCATCCAACATCCCTTCGTGTCAGTTCCCACATCTGTAAAATGGGGCTAATAAACCTCTCCATATCCCACCCACATCTGCTGAGACTGGGGGCACAGGATTGTCTTACGCCGCGTGTCTGTGCAGTGCCTGGCCCTGATCTCTGTGCAGTAGCCTCCATTTTCTTAGCAGCATCGTTGGCTCGTTGCATCTATGCACAGGAAGTCGCCATTGAATGAAGACCACCAACTCTCCATATGGGAGAGAAGAAAGCCCAGCCCTAAGTGCCTTCCCCAGGTAGACTCAGTGATGTGACTGGGAGCTGGCCCTCAGTAGGGCATGCAGGATGGGGCCCCAAGAGCCAGATGTGATTCCGTCGTTCAGCCTTAGCTGACGCACAGAGAAACTGTGGAACCGTGAGGTTGAGACTGACCGAGAGACACTGGTGGAGACATCAGTGGCTCAGCTATGTGGGCAAGGGTCCAGCAGAGAAGCACTGGTGATCTCTCCAGCCCTCTCTGGAGCCTCAGTAGGTCAGCGGCAGGTGATCAAGCCACTGCCAGGCTGGCTGGCACCAGAGTCCAGACCTTGCAGGAAAGAGAAGGGGATTGTGATAGGGCTGCATTACCAGACTCCTTTGCACCAAGGCAAGGTGTTCCTGGGCCCAAAACCTTGAGCCCTCCATCATCAGACTCACTTGTCCTCCGAACACATCTGGGGCCTGCTCAGCGCATTTGAAAAACCAGGCCCTGTGTTAACAAAGCCAGCAAAGAAATCTAACAGCTGCCTCTGCCTGAAAAAGAAACCAGCTCTACGGAGCCTTCGTTCTGCTCAGTAGTCAGCAGCCACTTCCAGCTGGACGGAAACCCCCGGGGGGCCACCAGGCAGCAGAAAGTGCGCGAGGGTGAGAGCTAGAGAGACCCACAGGGTTTGTCTCTCCTCCCCGCCCTGCAATCGCTTAGCTTGCCATCCACACTAGCTACCATTTCCCGTCCCGGCTCAATGCTCTCAGCAGCTGCATGTTTTCTCTGAAAGGAAACTTGCAGTGAATATAAAAACAGGTGTCCCAGAAAGGCGCTGCACTCTGCCCTCAGCTTTCACAACAAACATGGCAACGGTGAGCTCTAGGGCAGCTGCCGGGACTGGGCGGGAGGAACGCCTTCCTCTGCCCAACAAAGAGTTCAGCCCCGCTGCAGAAGCAAGCAGGGTGGAACGTCACTAGACAGGAGCCCGGCTTTGGTCCCATGCTAGGCTATGTCCGCTCCCCACATGCTCAGAAGAGAGATTGCGGCCAGCTCAGCCCAACCAGTACATGATCCACCCAGCATCGAGTCAACAACCCCGCGTGTGAGAAGGTCGGGGCCCAGCGAACACAAGTCTCAAGGACCATCTCCAAGGGCCCAAAGTCAGGCTTGCTTAAAAAGCTCCATTCAAAACACTTTGGCCCAAATCCTCAAAAGCCTTTAGGCTTCCACAGGCCTTTGAGAAGCTGGGCCTTTTTCCTAAAAGAGACATTTTTCTTCCTTTACATAAATCATCATAATAATAAAAATACTTGTCAACAGAAAAAGAAATAAGTGTTTGGATTTGTTTTCCTTCCCTCTTTGACTCCTTCTCCCTCCCTCCCCTCACTGCTGTTTTTTCTTCCTGGGGGAAGGAAGTGAAGGGGACAGCCCCTAATATTCAGTTTTTGCTTTCCTGCATTCACATTTTTCAATGCACATTTGCCATTTTCCAGCCAACTCATCCCTGGGCGTGGGTGGTTTGTCAAGGATTTGGGGTCTGGGCCACTCAGTGGCCAAAATGGGTTTTACACACATTGGAAAGATCTGAAGGCTGGGGGTGCTCAGCTGGGGAAGTTGGGCTCCTGAGCCTTCCCCAGGCTTTAGGCACACAGCTGGCACGGACGGCTCTATGCTCTCGGCACACAGCTGGCACGGACGGCTCTATGCTCTCGGCACACAGCTGGCACGGACGGCTCTATGCTCTCGGCACACAGCTGGCACGGACGGCTCTGGGACTTCAATGACTCAATCATAGATTAAGCGTCTATTTCGGCGTCGGCGGAGGTTCTGTGGCCTGCATTGTGCAGAAGGTCAGACTAGTCACATTGGTCCCTTCTGTCCGTGAAATCTCTGTATCTAGATGATCCAGCAGACCGTGTTCTAACCCCTGTGTGATCACATAATGAATTTGTACGATGGGCCTTGTTTCTGCAGCTGAGCGAGTTAAAGATTCACAGGGAATGAGACACAGCTGAGAAATTAACTAGTGACTTGGGTGTGAAAAGTAGCCATCTTAGTCTAGTTCAGCAAAACAAACAAGGAGCCCTGCAGCATTTTTAAAGACTAATAATTTCATTTATTGCACAGGACTCCTTATTTGCTTTGGGTATGGAGGGTTCTTACATTGGCCTGAACTCCAGGAAAGACCCCTACATTTCATCCAAGCCATCGATCCTCCACAGCACCTGGAAATCAATCTCACCTGAAAAACCAGTAGTCTGTGCTTCAGCAATTCTTTTTCAAATGTTCTCTCACCCCCCATCTCAGGCACGCTGGTAGGATTGGGCGGAAAAAGCCCAGCAGCATAGCCAACACTTGCAATTTTATCTCACTTGGTGTTTTTCTTCAAGCCCCAGCTCCTGGAGTTATGGGATCAGGTGAGAATCTCCGTTTGCACTGAAGTAATGAATACGTTTCTCACTCTCCTGGTTGTGGAGAGAAGCTTGATAACATGATCTCATTGCTCTGTGAGGGCTCAGACCCAGGACAGCAAAGAAACACAACATTATTATTTTTCAATCTCCTGCTTTTCAGGGCCTGACCTGTGATGTCTGAACATGTGGGGGTAGTAGGACTGGGACAGGCAAGTAGCCAGTAAGTCCTTACCCTCCCTGGATTCTCCAGAGAGCTCCCAGTAGGTCTAACAGAGGCCACATTTTCAAAAATGCCTATGCCCCACAGCTCCCAGTGAGGGGCAGATTTTCCAAACACCCCCCAGGCTGGATGCCTCTGGCCTCAGTAGTGGATCTTACATTCTGGCCGCCCTGCTTTCTGCTCAGTTTATCTTGGGCAATCCTGACATCTAACGGCCAGACCTGTAAACTACAGATTAGCTGCAGAATACACAGCTCTGGAACTTTATTCCATCGATTAACATTCCCTCTCTGGTGCTGTGACGCCCTCCAGCACTGAAGGGTGACTGGAGCATTGCTAGAAACCACTATAGTTAAAGTGACCAAAGGGTTTCCATTGTAATCCCCTGCCTTCTCAGCATCCTCTGCCACGTGTATTAATGAAACCCAGCTCCACCCGGCTCCTGGCTTGGGTCATGACATCGCAGGGGCAGGGACGGAGTGTGGGCCAGCAGGCACGGAGCTCACTCTGGTGGGAGGCCCTGGCTGGAGGGGGAGACAGTTGCCATATTTTCCCCTCACCTATGGGGATTCCAGGAAGGGGACATTCTCAGGGGTTAAAGTAAGGGGGATATCGCTTGGACAGACAACCAGGATCTTATTTGAACATGGATAGAGACCTCTATAATGTTCGTAAGTAAATACTGCCAGGAATTGTGTGATTAAGAAGACTTTATTTTCAGAGATATACTGGGGGACTAGTGCTAGTAGTAATAATAGCGCCCAGATTTCCCTGGACACAATAGAGGACGGATTTCTTCATCAAATAGTTCAACCAACAAGAGGGGATGCTATTTTAGATTTGGTATTGGTGAGTCGCGAGGACCTCATAGAAGAACTAGTTGTAGGGGACAACCTTGATTCAAGTGACCGCGAGTTAATTCTGTTCAAACTAAATGGGAGGATAAACAAAAATAGATCTGTGACTAGGGTCTTTGACTTCAAAAGTGCTAAATTAAAAAAAAAAAATAAGGGAATTAGTTAAGGAAGTGGCCTGGACTGAAGAGCTCGAGGCTCTAAAGATGGAGGAGGCTTGGAATTACTTCAAGACAAAGTTACAGGAACTATATGAAGGCTCTATCCCAAGGAAGGGGAAAAGATTCATAGGCGAGAGTTGTAGACCAAGTTGGATGAGCAAGTATCTCAGACAGGTGATTAGGAGAAAGCAGAAAGTCTACAAGGAGTGGAAGATGGGAGGGATCAGCAAGAAAAGCTCTCTCTTGGAGGTTAGAACATGTAGGATTACAATGAGAAAAGCCAAGTAGAGTTGGACCTTGCAAAGGGAGTTAAAACCAATAGTAAAAGGGTCTATAACCATATAAATAGAAGAAAAACAAAGAAAAATTGAGACCACTAATTATTGATGATGGGGTAGAGCAGTGGTTCCCAAACTGGGGGAGTGTGCCCTTCTAGGGGTGCGTGAAGAAAATCCAGGGGGGGAGGACTCTAGGCTGTGAAATTTTCATAGCGAAAAATTGTTTGATCAGCATACAAAATTTTTAATTTTCAAATTTTCTACCTCAAAAAAGCATTTCAAACTTTCTAGCAAATGAAAGCTTAGAAAACCTATATGTGGTTATTTTTAATTGTACAATTATGAATTGATTTTGTTATAAGGGAGTTGGATGATGGTAAAGGAGAGGTGGGGAGGCATGAGGGTTTCTCAAAAATCAGAAGAGGTATGATGCCAAAAAATTTTGGGAGCCTCTTGGGTAGAGGTTAAGGATAATTTAGGCATTGCCCATTATTTTAACTTTGCCTCCGTTTTTAATGAAACTAACGAAGAGTTGGGGCAGATTGGCAGGGTGACTAATAGGAATAAGGATACAGAGGTAAAAATTACCATATCTGAGGTAAAAGTCAAACAAACTGCTTAATGGAACTAAAATCAAGGGGCCCAGATAATCTACATCCAAAAATATTAAAGGAACTGGCCCATGACATTGCACGGCCATTAGCAAGGATTTTTAATGAATCTGTAAATTCAGGGGTCGTACCGTGTGACTATAGAATTACTAACATAGTTCCTATTTTTATGAACAGGGAAGACAGTGAGCTGGTTAACTACAGGTCTGTTAGTTTGACTTCAGTAGTATGCAAGGTCTTGGAAAAAAATTTGAAAGAGAAAGTAGTTAAGGACACTGAGGTTAAGGGAAATTGGGACAAAATACCACATGGCTTTACCAAAGGTAGATTGTGCCAAATCAACCTGATCTCCCTTTTGGAGAAGATAATGGATTTTTTAGACAAAGTGAATGCAGTGGATCTAATTTACCTCAATCTTGGTAAGGGATTTGGTATGGTTCCACATGGGGAAATTATTAGTTAAATTATAAAAGATGGGGATTAACATGAAAATTGAAAGGTGGATAAGGAGCTGGTTAAAGGGGAGTCTACACAGAAAAGTGAACTCTCAGGCTGGAGGGAAGTTACTAGTGAGTTCCTCAGGGATCAGTCTTGGGATCAACTTTATTTAACCTTTTATTACTGATCTTGGCACAAAAAGTGGAGATGTGCTAATAAAGTTTGTGGATAATACAAATTTGAGAGGTTTTTGCCAAAACACGATATACAATGCAGATATACACGAAGATCTGGATGACCTTGTAAACTGGAGTAATAGAAACAGGATGAAATTGGGAATAGTGGGAAGTGCAAGGTCATGCATTTAGGGACTAATAACAGCAATTACTATTATAAGTTTGGAACACATCAGTTGGAAGTGAAAGAGGAGAAGGATCTGGGAATATTTGTTGATCACAGGCTGACTATGAGCCACCAATGTGATGTGGCCGTGAAAAAGTGAATGCAATCCTAGGATGTGCCACACGAGGTATTTCCAGTGGAAACAGGGAGGTGTTAGTACCATTGTACAGGGCACTGATGAGAACTCATCTGAAATACTGTGTGCAGTTCTGGTCCCCCATGTTTAAGAAAGATGAATTCAAACTGGAAGAGGTGCAGAGAAGGGCTACAAGGATGACCTGCAGAATGCAAAACCTGCCTTATGAGGGAAGACTCGAACTTAGCTTGTTTAGCCTAACCAAAAGAAAGCTGAGGGGAGATAGGATTGCTCTGCATAAATACATCAGAGGGATATGTACCAGGGAAGGAGAGGAATTATTTAAATTCAGCACCAATGGGGGCACAAGAACAAATGGCTATAAACTGGCCATCAGGAAGTTAAACGCAGGTTTCTATCCATCAGAGGAGTGAAGTTCTGGAATAGCCTTCTGAGGGAGCAAAGGGGACAAAAAACCTAGCTGGCTTCAAAACTGAGCTGGATACATTTATGGAGGGGATGGGACAGCCTAATTTGGTAATTAACTGATCTTTGACTATTAGTGGTAAATATGCCAATGGCCTGTTTGGGGATGTTAGATGAGGTGGGCTCTGAGTTAGTGCAGAGAATTCTTTTTTGGGTGTCTGGCCAGGTACCCTGGGCCATATCCACCTCCCCAGGTACCTGTTGCCTCTAACTCCAGGCTGCACTCCCCACACCACCACCCCGCAAACCCCGGCAGTGCAGTGAGTTGTCCAAGTCCTGTCCCCTACCCAGCTCAGAGTAGGCCTGCAGCCTTGCTCTTATACCAGATCCTGGGCCCTGATTGGCCCTGCAGCTGCCTCCTCTCATTGGCTCTCCATTCTTGACAGAGCTTTTAACCTCTTCAATACCGCAGCAAGGCAACTACCCTGCTACACTCCCCAAAATTGACATTCTCCCCCCAAAATTGGGAGAGTGCTTCATGACTTAGCAGCAGTGGACCTAATCTACTTAGATTTCAGCAAAGCAGTTGATACAGTTCCATATAGGGACTTATTAGTTAAGTTACAGAAGATGGGGAAAAATATGAATATAATAAGGTGGATAAGGAACTTGTTAAAGGGGAGACTACAGCGGGTCATACTGAAGGGTGAACGGTCTAGCTGGAGGGAGGTTACTAGTGGAGTTCCTCAAGGATCGGTCTTGGGACTGATCTTATTTAACCTTTCTGTTACTGACCTTAGCACAAAAAATGGGAATGTTCTAATTAAGTTTGTAAAGGACACCAAGTTGGGAGGTATTGCCAATAAACAGAAGGATCGGGATATCATACAGAAAGGTCTGGATGACCTTGTAAACTGGAGTATCAGGAATAGGATGAAATTTAATAATGGGAAGCGCAAGGTCATGCATTTAGGAACAAATAACAAGCATTTTTCCTATAAGTTGGGGACGCATCAGTTGGAAGTGATGGAGGAGGAGAAGGATCTGGGAGTACTGGTTGATCACAGGATGACTATGAGCTGCCAATGCAAAGTGGCCGTGAAAAAAGCTAATGTGGTCCTAGGATGCATCAAAAGAGGTATATCAAGTAGCAATAGAAAGGTGTTAGTGTTATACAAGGCGCTGGTGAGACCCCATCTGGAATATTGCATGCAGTTCTGGTCCCCCATGTTTAAAAAAGATGAATAAATACTAGGGAGGGAGAGGAATTGTTTGAGTACAGCACCAATGTGGACACCAGAACAAATGGATACAAAATCTACATCAGGAAATTTAGGTTTGAAATTAGACGCAGGTTTCTAACCATCAGAGGAGTAAAGTTCTGGAATAGCCTTCCAAGGGGAGCTGTGGGGGCAAAAACCGTAAGTGCCTTCAAGACTGAGCTTGATAATTGTATGGATGGAATGGAGTGATGGGACGGCCTCGTTTGGTAACTGACTGATCTTTGACTACTGGTGGTCAATTTTCCAGTGCCCAAAGAAGGGGCGGCGCAGGGGGTGGGGGAGTAGATGGGGCGGGCTCTGAGTTATTACAGAGAATTATTTCTTGGGTAACCGGCTATTGAGACTTGCCCACATGCTCAGGGTTTAACTGATCACCATATTTGGGGTCGGGAAGGAATTTTCCCCTGGGGCAGATTGGCCTAGGCTCTGGGGCGGTTTTCACCTTCCTCTGTAGCATGGGGAATGGCTCACTTGCTGGTGGATTCTCTGTATCTTAAAGTCTTTAAGTCATGATCTGAGGACTTCAATAACTCAGTCATTGGTTAGAGGTTTATTGCAGGAGTGGGTGGGTGAGGTTCTGTGGCCTGCCTTGTGCAGAAGGTCAGACTAGATCGTACTGGTCCCTTCTGACCTTAGAGTCTGTCTACACTTGCAACTTAGGTTGACTTAAAGATGCTTAAGTCGACCTACAGAGCGTCGCATCCACATCTGGCTTTCATTAAGTCGACTTAAGCGCTTCCTTAGGTTGACTTAATAACTCCCCCTCTTTAGGTTGACTTAATACTTAAATCGACCTATTAAGTCGAACTAGAGCTGGTGTGGATGCCCTAGGTCAACCTAATTGGCTAAGTTGACCTAGGGCTGGGGAGACAAGAGCTGGGGCTTGGGGGAGCCGTGGCTTGGGGAAGGAAGCCACGGCTCCCGGGGAGAAGGCTGCGGCTCCCTCGTCCCCAGCCGTGGCTCTCCACAGCTACGGCTCCCTTCTCCCCTCCCCGAACTCCCCCAGCCCCGGCTCTCCTCCATCAACCTAGCACCTGCGAGTGTGGACGCAGGCAGTCGACTTAAATTTTTAGTGTAGACTCTGTATGTTGACTTAACAAGGTCGACTTAGCTTTTCTAGTGTAGACATATATTATGAGTCTATGAGAATGGATTGGATCAAACATGAACAAAATGTTTTGCTTACTGAACAGCACAATGCCTACCTGGATCTTATCTAGTGCTTTTCATTAGTAGCTCTCCAAGCATTTTACAAAGGATGCCAGTATCTTTCTCCCCATTAGAAAGTGGGGAAAGTCGGGCACTGGGAGGGGCCATGAGTTGCAGCAGGACAGCGACCATGCCAGGAAGAGAACCGAGGAAAAATCTCAGTAACTTCACTTGTTGATTAATCTTCCAAAAGAAAGAAAGAAAAAGAAAGAAAAAAAGAAAGAAAGTTGGTCAGTTTGAAATGAAAACACTTTGCAATTTTTGGCTCAGTTCATTTGCCAACCAGCTTTCATTCTCTCCTCCGCCCCACGCCCAACCATTTTAACTCAATCAGATCTGCCCAAATGACTGCATGTTTCCTGAGACAGCAGGAGGGTAGCTGCTCCAGAGATGGCCAGCCCCAGCCCACACACACCAAGCTGTGCAGCTGCTTTGATTATTGCTGTTAGAGGAAAACAAATTCCATTCCAGGGATGCTGCTTTTCAGTTTTAAGTCCTACACAGCAGAGGCTACTCTCTGAAATGAGGACCTTATTTCTTCCAAGGTCCTGCCTGACGTGTCTGGATTAATGCTAGCGCTGCTGATCTCCGTGGGCGGTTGATCCGTGAGACGTGGCAGATGCTGACTAAGGAATACATTGCTGTCACTATTCTCATCAAGCTGGGGTGGGGGAGTTGAATGAAATTTTTGTATCTCACAGGTCACTGAATAGAATAATAAATGGAAAGATTCGAAGAGAACCAGAGACCTGAGCAGGGTTGAAGATTACCTTCGCTGGCTCTGAACTTTCAATTGGATGAACAAGAAATGTTATACCAATTGGTCCTGATCCAGCAGCTCAGTTAGGCACATGCTTTAATGCTAAGCACATGAGTAGTACCATGGAATTATTCTCATGCTTAACACACATGCCTGTTTCCAGGCGACAAAGAGTAAGCCCCATGGGAACCCAGGGTATTTATCATAGAGGACTATTTCCAGGAAAGTAAGGATTCATTTGAAAAAGAGGGCACAGAATGGAAAGGCTCTCACATCATAACCCCGTAACTTCCGTCTGATTATGGAGCGGAAACTCCTTGGGGCAAAGTTTGTGTCCTGTTCTAGTTTGGAAGGAACCTAGCACCACTTAGGGGTGACCGGAAGTAAATAATATTACATCAAGGGAGACAGAGTAGACAGGAAAGAAAATTTCTCATTGCCCCTTCTATAAGCCCATCTTCTGGGAATCTGGACACAAATTGTCCATAAAGGAGGCTTCCATGTCATCAGTAGTCAGCTTGTTTCCAGCGCCAGATTGAACACAGTACCCCTGTCTTTGTAAAATTAGAATCGAAAAGCACTTCATGTTTGCTTCGGAAAATTTTTGCAGGCAAGCGGTGTGTCTAGGACGGACATGTCAGCACCAGTCAATTGCTGCTGAAGTCTATATCATCCTGGGATTAACCCTTCTGGGAATTGCAGTGCTGCTGTGGCCATGTTGGGCCTAGGATATTAGAGATAAACAGTGGGATTTAGGTCATTTTACTGGACTAACTTCTGTTGCTGAAAGAGAAACTTTCAAGCTTCATTGAGCTCTGTGTTATCTTAGAATCATAGAATATTAGGGTTTGAAGGGAACTCAGGAGGTATCTAGTTCAAACCCCTGCTCAAAGCAGGACCGACCCCAACTCAATCATCCCAACCAGGGCTTTGTCAAGCCAGACCTTAAAAACCTCTAAGGATGGAGCTTCCACCAGCTCCCGAGGTAACCCAGTCTAGTGCTTCACCGCCCTCCTAGGAAAAACGTTTTTCCTAATATCCAACCTAGAGCTTCCCCACTGCAATTTGAGACCTTTGCTCCTTGTGTCATTTGCCACCACTGAGAACAGCCTAGCCCCCTCCTCCCTGGAACCTCCTTCAGGTAGGGGAAGGCTACTATTAGATCCCCCTTCACTCATCTCTTCTGCAGACTGAACAAGCCTGACTCCCCCACCCTTTCCTCATAAATCATGTTCTAATCATTTTTGGTTACCCACAAAGAACAAAGACTCATAGACTTTAAGGTCAGAAGGGACCAGTCTGATCATCTAGTCTTACCTCCTGCAAAATGCGGGCCTCAAAACCTCACCCACCCACTCCAGCAATAGGCCACCAACCTATGACTGAGTTATTTACCTCCTTCAATCATGATTTAAGGACTTTAAGATACAGAGAATTCACTGGTAGGCGAACCATGCCCTGTGCTACAGAGGAAGGCGAAAAACCCCCAGAGCCCAGGCCAATCAGCCCTGGGGGAAAATTCCTTCCCGACCCCAAATATGGCGATCAGTTAAACCCTGAGCACGTGGGCAAATCTCAACAGCCAGTTACTCAAGAAACAATTCTCTGTAATAACTCAGAACCCACCCCATGTACTCTCCCCTCTTAGGCCACTTGTAAATCCACCACACGTAGCCAAATATCAGTCAATTTCCAAAATAGGCTAATCATACCATCCCCTTCATAAATTTATCAAGCTCAGTTTTGAAAGCAGTTATGGTTTTTGCCCCCACAACTCCCCTTGGAAGGTTATTCTAAAAGCGTGTCCTTGCCCGCTCTTTGGCATGTGTACAGACGGCTGGAATGCTTGATTTAAAAAAAGGAAAATTTCCCCTCATTTTACATTGGAAGTCTCAGCTTTACCTGCTGCTGATGTTATTAATTCTTCATAGATGGGAGAGGAAGGGATTTTTCATCACACTGTTCACAATGCTCTGATTTCCCCCCCCCCCCCCACCTCCATGGGCCTATATTTAATTGCAATGTCTAAGAAAACTTTTGCAAACAGAAAGTTTTTGTTTGAAAGAACCACACCTCCCCCTGCACATCAGGTGTGAGCTCACACATAACCCCTCCGACGAAGCTGGGGAAGAGCAGACTTGACATTTCTTCTTCACATTTGTAAACTTAAAAAAAAAAAACAGACAAGCAAGAAAACACATTTAAAAAGCCAGGCCTTCTCTAGCCATCCTAAAGATCATGTCCAGTTTCTGAGAATGTGTTGCAGTACCTCTTTAGGTTAGAGAAGTAAATATCCATCTTCCTACTGGGCCTCAGGGTCAGAGCCAGAGTTTCTCTGCTGGGTATTGCTGCCTGGGGGGAATCTGAGCAGGACACAGACTATCAGCCCGATTTGTGCTCAATGAGTCTCTTCCCTTGGCCTGAACTGCACTAAGCTGCCTCATGTGGTGGCAGCTCTTTGGAGATGACTCGTGTCCTCGTTGAAATCAGAGCTGCCCACTGCAGGTAGCGCAATGATGTTTCGCTAAATGAGTAGCAGCAACTGCAGGTGGTCCGTCACACACAGAGGCTACCGAGATTTGCAAAAAATGCATGATACTGCCCCCCAATTCTCATGGGCAACCACCACATTCTCTCATCCTCCCAGAACGGGAATCTTCTACTCGCGTTGCCCAGACCCTCCTCATCAATGGTCACTGCTTTGAATGGCCCCTCTTGCTCAAGGATGAGGTTGCACAAAGTGCTTCGTTCCTTACAGTTCGTCACAAGGAAACCACTGCTCTAAAGATTTATCACGGGAGTATCCCTGGACTAGAATTTATTTTTTCTTTTGCAAAGACAGTCTGGTGCATTGGAGACAAGCAACCTCTTCGTTATCTCCAGAACAGGGCTAACGTGGCCTCACGGCCTTCTCCACCCTGCGAAAGCAGCTGCAGAGACCCAAGAAACAGCAGGAAACTACTCACCACAATCCATCTATTCCTTGGTCCCTCTACCAACAAGACGACTGGATGGAGTTAGCTGGAAAGCAGCTTGAACCCAGCCACGCTGCACTCTCACAAAGAGCGGGGGGTGGGAGGCTTCTCCAGGAAACAAGCCAATGATCACTTTACCTTAAACCATGAATCAGACCACACTCGACCAAGAGGCTCCTTTTTGGTCGTCACCTGCCCTGAACGTGAATCTTTGACCTGGAGACTCAGATCTGAGAAATCCATGACAAGTCCCTCCAGACTTTCATACCACCAGGAAAGCCCCTAATTCCCACGGGGTAGATACATGGGCATTGGGCCATTGGCACCTCTCTGCTGACTAGCTCCAAGGGTCTTCCTGCTTCTTCAGAGCTGTAGGGGCGCTAGCCTTCAACCCTTGGCAAGGAAGGGCTAATCCTCTCACACCATCGATGTAGGCCCTTCCTACAGGGCACGAAATTATGCTTCTATAGCAGGATGCAGCTGGCCGAAGTAGACTCGCCCCTGCTACGGAGCCTTTTTAAGGGAAAGGGGAGCCAGCACAGCAAGTGCTGGAGTGAGGACCAGCTGTGGGACCTGGGAGGGTTATAAAAGCTGCCAGGAAGAAGAAGCTGAGTGGAAAAGGAGGGGGCAGGAGCCAGAGGAGGGGATACTCCAGTGTGGGAAGGCAGGGCACCCTGCTGCTTTGGGAGAGATCTGAGATACCCTGCTGACTGTGGGGAATATTATGTCTATAGAAGGTGGTGGCCAACCCACTATAAATACAGCACACTGGTGAAGCACCAAGTGGTGGTCTGGACATGGTTTATAGGGCTGATGGCCTGAACAGCCAAGGGGCCCCCAAGCATAAATCGCTACAGCTTCGAAAGCAGAACTCACCCAGCGACACAAACGACACTAATACTCTGATCAAAATAGGTTGCCACAGCTTTTCCCTCTGCTCCCTCCAGCCATAGCCGCCCCCTAGCTTCTCCTAGCTCCTCTCAGCCCTATAGGAATTACCTGACCCGTTCCCAGCTAGGTCTCCTAGTCAAGCAGGTCCAGGCCCCCGATCCAAGAGGGACAAGCTACCCTGATACATGGGGCTTCTCAATCAAGAACAGCAGGTTCTGCTGCAAATATCAAATTAATATTTTAACACCCATCTCTCAGTGGGCTTGTGCCCAGCTCCATGTCTGGTGCTGAGTAAGACCAGTGCACCTTTTTTTCACAGCAATGCAACCCCAGCTCCTCCTGTCTCTAGCAGGGGCTGGATTCCCAGACAGGGTCAGGGCCACATCGGGCTCCTTGACACCACCACGACCCAGCCCTGCATCCCCGGCCGGGATCGGGGCTGGATTGGGCTGAGTACCGGCACCTTTTTTTTTTAAAAAAAGTATTTCTTTTACAAAAAAAGCACTGAGTAAGACCATATAAACCATCTGTTTACAACATGTCCTTGGCCTGCACAGACGCTGAGGAGGAGGAGGAAAACATCCTTTGTGGTTCTTGCCTGACAGCAGCTTCTGCGTGTGCAGCCTGGGGAAGGGTGGCTCTCCAAATACAGATTCAGCAGTAACGCTGGCCTACACGCTCTCCCTTCCAAAGCACCCAGCACGTTCTGTAGCCCAGAGGCGCCAGAACTGGTGCCAGCTGATGAGTCACATGGCTGGCGAGCGTCACCATTGCAGCATCCTGTAACCATCAGCATCCTCTGCATTTTTGACAGTTTCCAAAGGGTTGCCAATGCATTTTACAGCCCTCCCTATGCCAGGATTGCAAAGTGCTTTATCCAGGTCTACGGGGCCAGGGCAAAGGGCTGGCTAATGAGCATGCCGAGTCCTTGTCCCCCCAACTATACTCCTGTGCTCTAACCACTGTGCTCTAACCACTTGGTTACACTTGTTCAGCCAAGCGCTTCGTCAAGTGTCCAAGGCCATGACTTTCCTCAGCTGTAAATTGGTGAGAGATTCTTCATAGACACTTCAGTCCAGATCTTCAGACGTATGTAGGCCCTGTGACGAGGTAGGCCTACCACACACTGGAAGGCCCAGTAGACTCTGTGGATGACAGAAGCCACGCCCCTTAAGCCCTGCTGGGCATGCTCTAAATGCTGTCCTAGTATAAAAGGGAGCAGCACAGCTCAGTTGGGGCTGGCCAGTGAGGAAGAAGGGAACATAACGAAAAGGGCACTTCCTCTTTCTTCGCCCGAGATTCCTAGCCAGCTACCAATGGAGACGGAGAAGCTTCTGAAATGGCTCAGAGACAGCCAACCCCACCAGACCCTGCAGCATCCCCAACTGCTCCAACAGCTGGACCCACAACAGCAAGCCCGGGAGGCCCGGCAGCAAGAACAGCAGCAGCTGATGCGAGAGCTGGCCGCCCAGCATCAGAGTCACCAGGAGAAGCTGGTCCAGCAAATGCCAGCCGTGCTGAAAACTCCTGCCGGGACAGGTCCCAGTTCGACAGGATTGGAGGCGGGACTTTCTCAAACAAACTTACCTATAAGGTTAACAAAGATGAGACCAGGAGAGGACCCAGAAGCCTTCTTAGCAACTTTTAAATGGGTCACGAGCACAGAGAGATGGCCTCCGGGGTACTGAGACACCCTCCTAGCACCTTAGCTGACAGGTTCAGCCCAGGCCGCTTACCACAACCTGGAGCCGCAGGATGCCTTAGTATACTCCAAGATCAAGGAGGCGATCCTGGGCCAGATGGGCGTGATCCCCGAAACCTACCATCAGTGGCGACGCCCAGAACTATTTCAGCTCCCCTGTCTGATCTGACCAAAAACTCAGAGCCCCAACGAATACGATGGACGAAACAATGCGAGGAAGCTTTTAAAACTTTGAAAGAGTGGCTAATGCGAGAACCCATACTTGCACACCCTGACTTCAACAAATGGATTATGCTACAGACCGGTGCTGGGGGCAGGATTCTCTCAAGAGGTCAATGGAGAGAAACAGCCCATATTATACTTAAGTAGAAAGCTATTTCCTCAGGAAACTCGCTATTGAACCATCGCGAAGAAGACTTTAGCAGTGAAATGGGTTTTTGACACCTTATGTTATTACCTTCTTAGATAAAACTTTACGCTGGTTACGGACCATGCACCCCTGAGACGGCTGCATACAATGAAGGACACCAACCCCAGGATAATGCGTTGGTACCTCACCCTTCAGCCGTACAATTTCCATATGGCTCACCAACCTGGCAAGTCACATGCCAACATGGACTTCATTTCCAGGATAGGAGAGGAGTGTGAGGAGGAGACAGACAACACACCATGTTCCAAAATCAGGGGTAGGCTTACTCCACAATGGAAAGGCCCAGCATACTCTGTGGGCAGTGGAAGCCACGCCCCTTAAGCCCTGCTGGGCATACTCCAAATGCTGTTCCAGTATGAAAGGGAGCAGCTCAGCTCAATTGGGGTTGGCCAGTGAAGAGGGAGGACCTAAGTTGGAGGCTCCAGATCAGGAGTTGTATCAGGCAGAGGGAGAGAGCAACCCCAGCGGTGGCCACCAAGAGCAACCAGGCAGTGACCATTGCCCTGAGATTGATCCTCAGGTGCTGACGATGGCCAACAGACCCTGGGAGTTTCCAGAGGAACAGTCCACAGCCATCACTGGGGGAGAAGGGGCATAGACCAGGACACCGCAGGAGGACACCACCCTTGCTCTGATAGGAAGTAGCCCAGGGGGCTCAGGTTGTGGAGCCGAGAGTAGTGCCCAGAAGGACCAGTGTGTTTTGGCATGGAGCCCTGCTGGCTTGGCGCTATACCCTGGAACTGAGAGGGCCCTGGGCTGGGAGGGCCTGAGCCCCCCTACCCTTGCACCGTGCCCTGTGACAACCCTGTGTATTAACTTTGTAGCCACTAGGCCATACTGCCCTGACCCAAAGGGGACTGGGTTGTTTTGACCCAGATTGTTTCTCCTCATGTACACCCCACAGACTTTCCCCATCTGGGGCCACTTCGGAGGGCTTCCCACATGACAGCACCCATTGAAACAAATAAATCCTACACACCTTTGAGATTCCGGGGCTTTATTTCAATACTCACGTGGGAAGGAGAGCACCCTTGCTAGCTGCTGGGCAGTTCACTGAAGGTTATACACAGCTTTCCCTCTCCCAGCCAATGTCCTGCAATCACAGCTTTTAACCTTTTCAGACCATGCTCCCTGTCATGGACCTGGCAGGTGCCCCGGTGATGGTCTTTGGGGAGTTAAGCTCAAGTTGTGCTCCCAGGGTCCAATGCTCACCATGCTTTTAAGTCTTCTTACAGTGACCCAGCTCTCCATCTGGGCCCCAGTCCCCATATCGCCCTTCCAGGGAAACTCCCAGTACTGGTAGACTCCTCTCAGCTACAGTGGCCACCCATTGTCTTGGCCACTCTTCTGCAGTCCAGGGGAGAGACCTGGGCCTGACCACTTCTCCAGGCCCCAGCCTAGGGACCCTGCATGCATTGCCTCAAGCACTGCCTCAACCCCCTCAATATGCAAGGTCACCTGGGCCACTTCCCCATGGTCCCCATATTTTTGCCTCTTCCTTGGCTCCCACCAAGCCCCAGCAATCTCAGACCTCTTCACCCCTTCTCAGGACTTTCCACAGGCCTTTCTCCCCAGACCTCAGGCTCAGTCCTTCCACAGAGCCCTGCAGCCCACAGGGAAGCTAACCCTGGGCAGTTAGGTCCTGCTCCCTTCAGCATCCAAGGGAGACTACCCCTACTCTGCCTCTGCAGCCAGCTTTTCTACTCTGTCCTGTGCCGCAATTGGCCCAGCAGCCCTCCCAACTGATTGGCTGCTCGCTCCAGGCCCTCCTTAACCCTTATTTTACCATTGCAAAGCAGTTGCCCCGTCATAGTCCCCCTTTCAGATGTCTGATTTGTCTGGTGTATTGCGGACTGGACTGGAATTGCAAACTAACATTTTGAGAGCAGAAGGCGAGGGTTCCAGGTCCTGCTTCTAAGCCAGAGCAGGGCTCCCAGGCTTCAGGACTTATTTCTAATCCTTGATGACTGGTTGCAACCCAGTAAATAGCTTTAGTGCAAAGCAATTTGGCTTATTAATTTTTTCTTACCCACAATATATAACATATACATGAATGTAATAAGTACCAAATAAGTACATAGTGTGCACCATAGCAACAGCTCCTGTCCTGTGGGACTGGCTGGACTGAGCTGCCCTGCTGGAAAATTGCGACTGTCAGGGTCACAGTACTGCTCAGGTTTGGCCCAGGCATGGGAAGTGGCCAGGCTAACTTTGCATGAGTGGTGTTATGACTGGGTACATAGGGTCGAAGGGCCATTTACATAAAATCGTCTCAGCTGGATCCCCATCACCACAAGAGAGGGACAGCTGGGCCAAATGTGACCTCACACACCAGCTCTCAGCCCCCAGAGCAGGGAGACAAGCCACTGCGGAGTGAAGGCAGGGTAGGCTCTGCAACCTCACATTGGGCAGGACTCAGATCTTCCACACAAGTCCTTTGACTCCTGCAGATGACCCAATTTTGGGTTGCGATCCACTGATGGGCAAGAGGGCTTCGTAGGGAAGCCTGCGATCAGAGTCAATCAACTGAGAGAATAATGTGTAATGGACCAGCCTGTTTTGTCTCTCTCTGTTTCCTGCTGTTATCATTCTGCAGTCTCAGGAATAACGTAATGTGACTGTGCGATCTTCTGGCAAGAATATGTTTCTATCTCATTTCTCTGAGTTCCTGGCAATTGCTGCCCTGCTGGTACTCGCGGTTGAAGCTGCTATAATGACTTCTTTACGCTCCCGTTGCTGCTGTCATTTAAAAAGTCATTGCATCAGGACTCTAAGAAAGAGTGCCTGGGTTGGACCATGCTCACTGTTACTACTTCGCCTTCCCATAAATTGGGTGTGATCCGGCCTGCAACTGGTCTCTTCTACACTCTACTCTGGGGTATCACTTTGGAAATGGAGGCCCAGACAAATGAAAAGTACTCCGGAGAGAGAAGGTTAAGCACAACGAATCTTCTTTCTTAACAAGCGACTCTTTCTAACTATCCTCCTTGCTGGACTCCTCTTGAGAAGATCTTTTTTCCCAGCATGCCCATTTTATAGCTAATACTTGTGAGTTGACTGCATGTCTCTTTTGCTTCTGGCAGGTAAGGGCCCATCATAGCCCACGCCTGTGTTTCTCTTTCAGCCAGCTGAGAAGAAGGTCGCATTCTCACCTCAAGTGGCCTGGAGGGGTTAAGATCCCTGAGTTTCCCCTGAAGCTAGAAGTTCAGCTAACCTTAAGCTAACCTTGTTTTATATCCTGCTCCTTTATACCTGAACTTAAATGCCACCAAAGGCAGTTCTCGCACTGCCCGGCCTGATTGGAAGGGTCAGAAATGCTGAGAAAGGAACCAACTTGCATGAGACTCTCAGGGCGGCAGACCTGGGAGCTGGGTGAGTCAGGAGAAAGGGCAGGAAAATCAAACTTGCTTGAACAATGACTCTTCTGAAGTCTTCCCATCCTGCATGGTCTAGGGTCAGGGCATCTGGCCAAAGAAAAGACACGTTTTGGTGCTTTATACCGAGCCTGGTACTGACTCAGAGCCGAAGAAATGGCTTCTCAGGGGCCAGCAAGCTGAGTGGGGAGTGACCTTGGTTAGGGATGCCTGGCGAACAGGCCTGTGACAGGCAGGGATTCTCAGCCACAACCCCTTTCCTGGAGTTAGCCTTTCCGGTGACAAACCAGGGAACAAGTTCCCACAACAGTCAGTAGCCTGTGAGCAGGGCTCCCCTCGGGTAGAGGAGACTCAGGGTCAAATCCCAGCGCTGTCAGATTGGGAGCAGGGACTTGACTGTAGGGGAGTGCCCTAAGCGCAGGCCGAGGGGGTATCCTGGGGTGCGTCTCTCTGGCTTCCTTTTTGAAGCTGGTCCGCTTTACAGAAATCATGAAATCCCTCTTGGTTCGGAGGCACTCCACAGCCAAGCAGACAGGGGCTCGTCTGGCTTGCAGGAGACCTGGGCTCAAGGCTCAGGGGAGGGCCTGATCCACAAGCACACCCTTGCCCCCAGCTGGTTTTCTGGGCAGGCTCTTTGCTGCCCTGCAGCCTCTCTCCATAGCCCGCAGCAAGTTCTCCTGCTCCACTAGCAGGTCTCAGGTCCTAGCTGTGCTAGGACGGGGCTCTGCTGTGGCTCCCCCATGGCGCTTGGAAACATCTCGCTTCGGGGACCGCCAAGGCTTTGGCTTGCATTGGAAGCTCATTAGGTGTGGGAAGGTTACAGGATGGCACACGCAGCATTCAGTACTCAAGATATTCCTGTCGCCCAGATGAAGCGGATGCTTCACGCTGTGCTTTTAGCACATAAATTTACTCTTTGGAAGTGCTACTTAACAGCGCCCAGCACCGCAGGGCGTGTCCCTTGCCAGTAACACAGCTACGTCCCTTTCGATGCGTCAGACGGTCCTTCCACGTGGGGGTCTGCCAGGAGGGGGAAGGGAAGGCAGGGCTATGCTAATAGCCGCAGCCCCATGCAGGATGCATCTCAGCAGGGCAGATTAGATTCCCCTCCAATTAACGGTTTTTCACTGTTACATCAGCTCTTTGTCCTTCGCCTGTAATTGCTGATTCCCGACTTCTCCCCTTTCAGCAGGGGGGGAGGCGGCTTTAAAAAATGACCCTGCGCCCCAATGCACTGAGGGACGGATGCCACCCCACCGTACCCATCCTGCAAACCTACCAATGCAGGAAAAGTGAATTTTTCCCCCCTTCCCTGTAAGAAATTGCCTTGCTTCCAGCAGCAATGCTGGTGTCTGCCTCACTCTCTCCCTCTGAAATACAAACCCAGCGCTGACTCAGCTGCGGGCTCTTGAGGCAACCTAGCATGCCACTTCCCTGTGGACCGGGGTGCTTTTTCTTTCTCTTAATGCGCAGCCTTAGCAGAGCCGCAAGCTCCACTGGTGAGGTCTCTGTGTCCTTCCCTCTCAGGCTCAGGCAGGTTCAACTCTTGATCTGATTCTTGTCAAGTCGACGCTTCTGTTCAATGCAGCTAGAGAAAAATACAGCCACGGACTCAGCTTAGGCTCCTGAGTAGGGGCGTATGACTAACACTGATGCACGGCCAATTAGGAGAAGGAGCCAGGTCCAGCCCTTGTGTCTCTGGCTCTAGTGATTTATCGACAGTAATTATTGAGGCACTTAATGGCTAGTTTGGAGGGGAATTAATTCTGGGCTGGATAAATAATGCATTAAGGTTTATTTAGCCAAATGCAAGGCGTCGCTTTCTAGCCAGTGCAGGGAAGCTGGGGAGAGGCTGCTGCCGGCAGGACAGGCTGTGTTGCAACAGGCGAGGACAGGAATGAGGGGGACAGGATGGTGAAGACTGCGAGGAAGGGGACGCTGGAACCAGGAGTATGTTGAGTCCCAAGATAAGGCAGGCCAGGAGAGGTGAGTACAGGCTCTCTTCTATATTTTGGGGTTTGCTCCCTGGAAAATCCACCCAGGGGTGGGGGGTGGGAAAGGGGCGGATTGTTCCAGATCAGCACAGGATGGAAACTTTTCATTACTCATGATGGTGAGATGGCAACCGACTCTTTGAATTTTACCCTGTCCGATCGCTCGCCTTCTGAATGCTGCTGCATGTTAATTACTGTAGCATCCTGCATCATTTTCTCAAGACACCCTGCAAAGCCAGGCTGAAGCTAGGCAAATTCAGACTGGAAATAAGCCACACGTTTTTAACAATGAGAGGAATTAACCCTCAGGGGGTGATTCTCCATCTCTGGCAATGTCAAAATCAAGACGGGATGTTGTTCTAAAAGATCTGGGCATTATTCTGGGGAAGATCTCCGGTCTGTGTTACACATGAGGTCAGACTAGATCATCATGAATGATCTCTTAAGGCCTTGGACTCTGTGGACCTATGAAAGCAATGTGGGCTGAGTTGCTGCCGTGTTGTAGATGGGGCCATCCCACAGGGATGCTCCCTTGCAAAAAGTGTACATTAAAATAGCAGAGTGAGTTAACTATTCTTGCCTTGAGCTTAGTCAAATGAGTTCTTTCTTTTCTGCCTGCGACTGATGTGCAGGGGACTTGGTCTTCTGAGCACTAGTGTTGTGCCGTTTCAGCTCCAAATTAGAGCTACATCATTTGTACATCGCTTCTAATCTGTCCAGAGTCTCAGAAAGGGTATTTGTAGTGCAGGTTTCATTACACTTGGTTTCTCTGGAACCTTTCTAATGAAGAATGTGCTTGGAATCTTTAAACTTAAGAAGATCAGATGGACAATTGTGGTCGCCTTGCCCAAAGCACCCTGAAGAAAGAGTTGTTAGTGAGTTTTCTAGCACTTACCCCTCTGGCTGAGTCAGCAGGAAAGGGAAAGTCACTTAGCAACTACTGCTGAAGAAGACAAAGAAGGGAAAACCTGTCCTCTTTCTGAAAGAGCTATTCAGCCAGAGTGTGGAAGCTCAGATGTGCAAAATACCCAAGTCTGGGTGCAGAAGGGTCACTATGTTCCAGAACAGCTGTACTCTGGTCATCTAGGGCAGGGTCTGGCTAATGTCTATGCTCCTTCCTTTACAAAGGATATCTTACAGCATTGTATGAACTCGCACCTCTGTCGCAGCTCGGAGCAGACATTGAATTTGCAAAGTGTGCTGTACATCTTTGCTGTTCGCAGCCTCGTGGCAATCTCCCAGGCAGCAGAAACAGAGGCTAGATCAATACTGTGTAGACTTCAACCAGAGTGCAGTCAGGAAGCCTGGAAGAAAACCTACGGTTCAGAGGCTATAGCGAGTGTAAAAACACTATGGTGGCCCAGCTGCAGATCTCAGTGGAAACACTCACAACGGCAGTGGTCAGGGGTTGCCCGAATACTGTAGTTAATCCACCTCCCCAAGTGGCAGTAGCTAAAGTGATGGAAGATTTCTGTCATAGACCTAGAGTTGTCTCCCCCAGGGGTCAGATCTGCATAGCTTGTCCTTCAGGGGTGTGGATTTGGAGATAAGTTTTCAGAGTAAATGAGCCCTGAGCTTTCTTCAGGCATGCTGGCTTTGTAAAATAGGAACCTGCCAGCTCTTTACAAAGAAGGGATAACACTGGAATGGTTTAATAGTTAGCTACAGTAAATCAGAAAGAGATGCTTCTAGGTGAATGCTGCTGTGGATCATATAGTAAAATACAGGCAGTGGTGTACAGTATACATACAGTCCTTAAAATTCCCAAAGTCCACTGAGTTCCTTATAATAAAGAGCCAGACTGGAAGCTGGAGCTCTGGGACTGCAGACGTACCATCCCTGCCATAGTGAATACATATGCATTTGATTTTTCGTTGGACTTTTTTTGCATGCATTGGCAGACTTTTCCATTCTAGTCTGTGTTGCCTACCTACAGCAGAGTACATGGCCATGATTCTAGTATCTGCGCCGCTCATGATCTTTACTGTATTTATCCTCACACCACTCCCCCTGCGAGACAGGTTGCTGCTGTTAGCCCTCTTATACAGATAGGGAGGCTAAGTGACTTGCCCATGGTCACACCGGAAATTTGTGGCAGAGAAGGGAAGGGATCCCATGCTTCCCGCTTCAGAGCTAACATGTAAACACCAAGCCATCCTTCCTCGCTTTCCTTCAGCTCATTTTGAAGTTAATTTATATTATCACTGAACTGACTGGGGTGTAGTTAGGGGCGAGTAATGCACAGGATTACAATCTGTGATAGATGTATGGACCAGACTGTAGTTGTATGGCTCAGGTGCCCTGGAATTGGTGGACTTTATGCTACTTTCTTCTTGCAGTAGACTTTGTTAGTATTTCTTTTTCACATTAAGACCCTTGCTCCTATAGGATTTGTCTTTGGAGTCAGTTTCAGGCCTGTGAAAGGGGCTGGCCTGCTGGTCCTGGAAATGAAGGGCCCTCTGCCTATGCACAGAGCTGGGACAGTACGTGCAGGTAGAAGAGCAATCTTCCCGCCTCATCAGTTCCTCATCAGCGTGCTGCTCACCTGGACCAAAGGGCCCTTTGCTCCTGCTAACCCACCCAGGAGTGGAGGAAGCTGAGTGTCTCTTGAGAGGTGATGAATCTCTTTTGTTGCACTGCCTGAGAGGGAAACGGTAGTTCATCCTCTGGAGACTGCCGACAAGGGTCCATGCAGTAATGGTGGTATCCACATCTACAATGGAGCAAAGGGCTGCTGAGATCTCCTGCCAGCAGAGTGGGACAAGAAGGGCGAGAACCAGTGGTTAAAGTATAATTTGATGGGCCCCGGAACCCTCCCTAATCTCTGGGCCCCCTTCATGCATGTGCAGGCCCCAGCCCAGGTAGGCATTTGCAACCACTTCTCATTACTACATGCATCGGTTATCGCTCCATAAAAATATCTATAATTTTATATGGCGTTTATGTCTATAACAATTATTGTCACAAAGTAGCAAACACTGCATTGTGATTAATAGTAGTGGGGCGTAGGACCTGCCAGCAGCCAGGACAGGGCGGAACATGCGTTCCGCTGGATTCTTCTATTTTTAGGGGCCCCAGAACTGCGTTCCGGTGTGTTCCCCCTTGCTTTAACCCCTGGTGAGAACCTGCTGAGTGAGCAGTGCCGACGGTCCATCGGGACCTCGGACTGTGAAAAGGGCTGTTGGCGTCACTTCTGGCTAGAGGAAACGGAAGAGACGCTGGGCAGGTTTGCAGGAAGTGCTGGACTGCAGAGGAGGGGGCTGTTCCCTTCAGTGTGGCCGAAGGCAGCCGGACGAGAGTGCAGTGTGTTACACCCATCTCCCACCAACACGGCACAGCAGTCCCAGTGAGCAGAGGGCCAGTTCCCTTTCTCCTCCATAGCGTCTCCTTTCTGCTCCCTCATCCAGCCTAACCCTGCTCCCACGCGGGAGAGCGGAGAGGGTTTTCTTCTCCAGCTGGGGCCTCTGCCTTCCCTTCCCCTCAAGGCCTCGGCATCTCCGTTCAGCAGCTCCACCAGCTACGGCCACGGCGGCTGCACCACGACCTTCCATGCCTGACTCTTGCTCAGTCCTTACAGGTGAAACTCCCCAATAAGGGGATTTACCCCCATCCTGGCTCAGCCCAGGGCAGGGTGCATCCCACAGGCTCCTGTGCGGACATTGGCTCAGCATCTCTGAGACGATCCATGGCCCAGGCTGGGTAGCTGTGGGGTGACTGAGCAGGGAGATAACACAGCAGCAGCATCGAACGGGAGGGATCTCCAGCCAGCCTCCTCCCTGGGCATTTGTTCAGGGGAGGGGAAAGCGAATCTGGGTTTAACCCCATGTAAATCAGGCCCTGGGCAGTGCTCTGTATCCTGTCTCCAAGCCTTTGTGCGGTGACTGGCTCAGTATCAGCAAGAGGGTGGGCTCACCAACTGTCCGGGCCGTGGTGTTGATGGCACGAGTGGAACGTCACGTTGCATTTTCTTGGCTGAGGGGAGGTGTCACAGACCGGAAACTGCAGGAGAAGGGAAGGAAGGTATCTGTGTGGTGTCCCTGGCCCCCAGTCAGCACAGTGGGAGCACCCGAACCCCAGGAAGCAGAGTGGGCATGAGAATCCTCTCCTTTCAGCGAAGGAAGGACAGCTGGACCCCCGGGGATCAATGGGCTGCAAGAGGAAGTGCTATTTTATCATCTCCTTCTCCCAGAGTGCTGGCAGGCTGCCCTTTCAGCAACCATTTATGGGTCCTTCAGCAGCTCTCACGCACTTCCTCGTGGAAAACCCACCTGGGGGCGCTGCAATGATGCCGACCTGGGTTCCTCCTAAAGGGGAGCAAGTCAGAAGGGCCCATCAGGCCACAGACTGCTACTCAAAGCAGAGCTGGGCTTCTGGGCACAGAACAGAGCAGGGAAGGGATAAAGGAATAACTGATAGCTGGAAACAGTAGTAGACTTTTAACTTCTCCATCAATCAGCCACTAAGGAGGGGCATGAGAGTGAGACACTCAGCCAAGGTGCTGTAAATGCATTCCAGGCACAGCTGCTGTTAACAGCTGGCCTTGCAGGGATCAGGGAGGGGGAATTCTTTGTCAGGACTCTTTTCCCCCATGGGTTTTTCATCCCTTTGGTGCTCACTGGCTGGCAACCTCTGCTGTCACAGCAGTAGAAGCACCGTTATTTTCACTGTTCTTCTCACACCTCCTTGCCACTTTGGCTCAGGATTACCTGCTGAGAGTACCACCAAAAGAGGCAGCTGGTGCCAGTTGCTCCAAAGGCTTTGGGCGGTGGAAATAGATTCAGACCCTTCTCACATAGGCCACTGACTGGCTCAGTTTGTCACAGGATGAGGATTTTTAGCTAGTTGCCATTATGGGCTTCTGCAGAGCATCTAGCTAGTCATATCTGCTGGATTCTAAATTACACACATAGGTTTTCTGCGTCCTTTTAAACATCTGCTTAATAATCCCTTTTAGGATGAAACCTTTAGTGCTTTGTTGGTGGGATCTGGGAAAGTAACTGATAACATCCTGCTTCCTAAATGCATGTGGTAAGAATTATTTATGCTTCAATGAGACAAGGCAGCCTGCTTTTAAATTTGATTCCCAGAACAGCACCTATATTTATTTGCACATTCTGGAAGAGGCTAAGTGAGCAGACAAGGGGTTTGCAGCACAGAACTGATGTCGGATTAGCATCACTCACCCGTTAGGAGAGAGGTTTGTATTGAGATCTGTCACTGACAGGAGACAGTCAGAGCTGGTGGGAAATCTTTGCATTAAATGTGTTTTTTCGTGAAAAATGCTGATTTCTCGGCACTGAAACTTCAGGGAAAAGGGTAGTTTCTGGTGAGTTTCCTGACTCAAAGAAATGTTAACTTTTTTTGAATGGTATGTCTCATTATGACATATTTTAAACAAAAAGTTTTGGGATTTTGGCTCAAAAATGATTTTTTTTTATTTCACAGTTTAAATTAATTTAGTCTTAACAAAAAAAATTAAAACAGAAAAAAGGTCAAAATGAAAATGCAATCATAGGACTGGAAGGGACCTCGAGAGTTCATTTTGTCCAGTCCCCTGCACTCCAGGCAGGATTAAATATTATCTAGACCATCCCTGACAGGTGTTTGTCTAACTCCCATTAAAAATGAAGATTTCAAAACCTCCATAGGCAATTAATTCCAGTGCTTAACCACCCTGACAAATAGTAAGTTTCTCCTAAGGTCCAGCCTAAACCACCCTTGCGGCAATTCAAGCCCATTGCATCTTGTCCTAAGGTAGAAGTTAAGGAGAGCAATTTTTCTCCCTCTTCCTTGTTGCAAACTTTTATGTATTTAAAAACTGTTATCATGTCCCATCTCATTCTTCTTTTCTCCAGACTAAACAAACTTAATTTTTTCAATCTTCCCTCATAGGCCATGTTTTCTAGACCTTCAGTCATTTCTGTTGCCCTTCTCTGAACTTTCTCCAGTTTGTCCACATCTTTCCTGAAATGTGGTGCCCAGAACTGGGAACAATACTCCATCTGAGGCCTAATCAGCACAGAATAACAGTGGAAGAATTATTTTGTGTTTTGCTTACAACACTCCTGCTCATGCATCCCACAATGATGCTTTTTTTTTTTTTTTTTTTTTTTAAAAAAGTGTTACGCTGTTGACTCATATTTATCTTGTGATTCACGTTGACCTCCAGATTCCCTTCTGCATACTCCTTCCTAGGCCATCGTTTCCCGTTTTATATGTGTGCAACTGATTGTTCTTTGGTTCTTTGCATTTGTCCTTATTGAATTCCATCCTATTTATTTCAGACCATTTACCCAGATCATTTTGAATTGTAATCCTATTCTCCCAAGCACTTGCAGCCCCTCCTACCTTGGTATGGTCATGAACTTTGTAAGCGCACTCTCTTTGCCATTATATAAATCATTGATGAAGATATTGAACAAAAGCAGACCCAGAATTGATCCCTGTGGGGCCCCAGTTAACATGACCTTCCAGCTTCAAGAGTTGTTTCAAAATAATTTTGATTGACTCAAACCAATTTTTATATTTTTTTTATTTCTTTTTTTAAACTTTGGTTTTTTTACCCTGAAACCAATTTTCTTTTTCCAGTTTGTTGGTTTGCAAACAGTTTTGACTTTTTGTCACCGTTTGGGGTGGGAAAAAGATTCGAAATCTCAAAAGTTTCTCATAGGATGGGGACAATATTTCCCGCCTGGTTCTACCGTGGGCTGTCATCTGTCAGACTGGGACACTGAAAATCTCTGATCAGCCCTGAACTCTTTAATCGGGCAAATGTCAATGGTAGCCGTTTGAGGGGGCTAGTGCTGAGGACTGGGAGTAAGGATTCCTGCGTTCATCTTCCTGGCTCTGTTGCCCATTTTCTCCATAGCCTCAGGCAAGTCATTTAACTTCTCGTCTATCAGTTCCCTCCCGCACTCTGTGTGCAATAGGGATGATAATGTATAAATCGGTGTCATGGGGTGTGCTGGGCAGGAAGGAATGTTTAGAAAGTTCTTGGATGAAAGGGGCAAGGAACAGGCGAAAGGTGAGCGACTGCCTGCAGGGTGTCATGATATGTGCTGTGACACACCAGTCCCGCTGCGATATCTGGTCTGTATTGCAGGTGCTGTAGGGATGCCAAGCAATGGGCTCTGCAGCTTCCAGCCCTGGGATGCCATGAAAGACTCACCTCTCCCCAGTGGATGTCTGCAAATACATAGACATCAGCCTTAAAAACTACCCTAGAGAAAGACTGTCACTGCAGGCTCCTGGGGCTAGTCCATCCGTTCCCCAGAATCTCGTCTGGGAGACAACTGACTCCATCCTTCGTCGGTTCCTCTCTCAGGCCTGAATGTTTTCCCCAGTGCTGAGAGTCTCACGCTGCTGCTTGGATGCTATTGCTCAGCTCTTCTGCCTCAGAGAGACGAGGTGTGTGGCAGTTCTGCCTGTCTTTCTGTGGAGAGCCCCATCAATGCAGGTCTGCCACGCATTTGCCTGGCCCTGCTATTCCACCAGCACCTCTCATATTTCCAGGCCCTGCCAATGGGGAAGATGCTGAGCTCCCTGGCACTTTTGGAGAGGTACCCGGGAAAGGGGGACACTCTTGGGTGCCCCCTTCCCACCATGCACCACTCCCAGGTCCACCTAGCCCCTACAAATCCACTTGGGCATCCAGTCTGGACGCTCTAAGTTGATTTGGCAAGGTCGACGTTAAGTCGACCTAAATTTACAGTGTAGACATGCTAAGTCGACTTATTCGAACAAGTGTAAACATAGCCGGGGAGAGCAGGGGTGTGTCTCCTTGGCTAGCTGCTGCCTGCTCGCAGAGTCAGGGGCTGAGAAGCTGCCCCTTCTGGGGGCCAGGGGAGATCTCCTTCTGCTGTGATGTTGCAATTTTTGTTTGCGCCTCCGCTCCTCCTCAACCCAGGCAGACTGGCTGTTCCTCTGAGTGAGTCAGAGGGTAGATGCTGCCTGAGGCAGAAACCTGGTGCTTGATGGACCCTTGAAACCTGCTCCTGGTCTTCCAGGAAGCCACAAACCCCCTGAGAACCAGTGGCTTAAGGCCAGAGATCAGATGGGTGCTCATGATCCTGGGCTAAGAACCTGTCTAGAATAAAGTAGGGGTGATCATGTACTTGTCAACCCTCTTATGGGTTGAGTTCAAACCCTGTTGAGATTGATAGGTGTAAACTCATCCTTCAATTAATGTAACTTGTAAGCAAAAGCCCCCCCTCCCAAGACAAAAGGTGTGTGTAAACCTACCTGTGAGCTTTTCCTGGCGTCTTTTTTGTGTAGGCGGGGAGGAGAGAGATCGCCCAGAAAGGAAGCTAACAAGACTATCAAAGGAAGGAGAACCAAGCAGGGTGATTAAAGCTAGCTTGGGAATGTGTACTTGATCTGCATTCACATCCTGGGATTGCAGCGTAGGCAGGTTCTAAAAAGAGAAACAGCATTTTGTAGTGATATTTAATTCATAGTTTCCTTTGTGGGGCTAACAAGCTGAGTTTGGAGCCAGGAAGCACCGAACAAGCTACAGTGGGCCTATTTGCAAATCTTCTCCGAAGATGATACATGTAGAAAAGGACAAACTCCCCAATTTGGTTGTTGGCTCTGGCCACAGACTACCTCCTCAGTAGCGCAGCTCTGTATTCACGATCTTGCAGGAACCAAGGACAAAGCACTTGAAGCTAGGCCCTGACCGACGGCATGTTGAATTTACTCCTGCTCAGCACAAAAAGAAAAAAGAGAGAGAGAAAGATGCAAAGATATTCTCAGCTATTGATTTTTCTAAAAAATCAATAAAATGTATTGAACCTCTGTCATCTATTGGAATGGATTACCATAAATAATCCATAGTGAAGCAACCCAGTAGCTATGGTGTCCCCCTTCCTGTGCGGAACAAATAAATAAAGCAAGCAAATAATAACATTTGAGTGCCTAGAGTGTTCGATTCCTGGCAAGCGCCTGCAGCTCTGCCACCTGCCCTGGAGCGAATGGGGTATTGCCTCATCACGTGCAGCCACTGGAATCTGCGGGTGCCAGAGGTGGTTTGGTTAAAAGAGAACCCACAGAAGCAGGCTCGGATCTCTATTAGCAGTTTCCTTGAGGGAGGGAGAGGAATTCAGTGCTGGTGAAAGGAGCGGTCGGAACACATGATAGACATCACGATGGCTGGATTATTCTTCTTTAGTATGGTGTACTGTGGTGTTCCTAAGAGCCCCAATTGTGGAGCAACACTCGTGGTCTCAGGCGCTGTACAATCACAAACCAAACTTGCTATCTCGGAGTAAAACAGAGACAGCAGATGAACAGGGAAGAGGAGAGAGAACAAGGGAACAGTGGACAAGGAGTGGGGCTCTACTCCAATTCTGCTCTATCCCAGAGACACTTGCTCTTTCTGCTAAATGATCAATGGCAAAATGGCTACTGTTGCCATTAAATTGCCATAATTAGGTGTGAGTTAAACCCCTTACCATGAAGGAGGGAGTTCAGATCTCTTGGAGCTATTGCCCAGCTGTGTGAAACACGGAAACCAGATGTTTCTAGTGGCAGCATCAGCTGAGAGAAAGGATGGTCCAATGGTTAGAGCACTCATCCAGAGAACCTGAGTTCAGTTCCTTGCACCGTCTCAGACTTCCTGTTTCATCTTGGGTGGTCGCAAAGCCTCTCTATCCTCAGCTCATCATCTGTAAATGGTAATAGCTCTTCCCTACTGAAGGATTTGTCTTCACAGCAGAGTGAACCTTTAGCCCAGCTTCCTGTCCACACACAGACCCAAGTGTGACTTTGGGATTATAGATTAAAGCCAGGTGCTGCTTTCACTCTGCCTGGTAACCCTTACCCGCCCACTTTGCAATGAGGAGACTGGTTACAACAATCAGAGCTGGTAAGTCCTCCAGTGTCTTCCCAGAATTCTCCTCCATGCCGGGGGCAGACAAGTTCTCCCACTGGTCACAGGGAAAAAGTCACAGAGTGGCTCCGCTCCCAGCAGCGCCAAGATCCCTGAGATGTGCCTCCAGATGTCCCAGAGCCATGCACAGGGCAGCACAGAGGACATGGTGGCTGCTCACCCAAGTTAACTCTGTAGGGAAGACACACCCAAATATTTAGGTCAGTCATCTGCAGAACTTAAGGCTGGGGGTTTTGAAAGGAACCTAAGTGAGTTAGGTGCCAAAATCCCATTGACATTCAAGAGGAACTGGATGTTTGATTTGCTAGGATGCCTTTTGAGATCCCATCCCGAGCTTTTATTTCTGAGACTTCGCCAGAGGCCAGCTCAACTTGATCCCCCTGTAACTGATGGAGAATCCAGCCCTGTATATTTCTCTGACATTTGCTGGGAAAGGCATGAGTGGGTCCCCAGAGCATATGGGAGGGTGCGTCAACACTCGTAAATTAAGTCGACTTAAGCAGGCTTAAGTCAACTTAACTTACTCTGCATCCACACTGGCGTTTCCTTAAGGCAACTTAAGCTGCTGCTTAAGTCGACTTAAGGAAATTTAAAGTCGACTTTATAAAACCTACTATAAAGTCAACTTTAATGCTTAAGTCGACTTAAGCAGTGTGGATGCCCTAAGTTGACTTAGTCGACTTTGGGCAAGGGGGAAAGGGAGCCCCTGTTCCCTCCTCCCCAGGAAGCCACTAGTGGCTTGTCCCTCTCCCTTCTCGGTCCCGGGGAGAAAGGAGTGCAGGGCTCCGTCCTAGCCAGGACCCGAGCGGTCCTGGCCGAAAGGAGCTCCGCGCTCCCTCCTAGCTGGGACCGAGTGATCCCAGCAAGAAGGGACCGCGGGTTCCCTTCTCTCCAGGACCCCCGTGGGTCCCGGCAAAAAGGGATCCGCTGCTTCCTTCCCCGGGACCACAGGGTTATACATCAGCCGAAGCATGCTCACCTGAAGGCTTGTACCTAATATACAGCTAAGATTAAAGCCCATCTCTACATTCTGAAGGATGCTAAAAGTGGCCTTTTGCTTCCCATTAGGACCAATGAACCTGATTCTCTCAGCCCTTGTATCTGGGCACTCTCATTTATACCTGTGCCAAGTGACACATTGTCAAACCAGTGTTTGCCCATTTGATTTGTTTCCCTTTCTTTCCCTGCCTTCAATAGCATTTCTATAACATCACCATCCAAGCCTCTATGCTACCTGTATATTTCAGATCATTTCTCTCTTGCATTAAACTGGAAGCATTCTCTATTTTCACAAGTGGCTTTTTTTCACAATCCCACTCTCTGTCTCTTGTTTTCCGGCCTTATGGGCACCCCCAGAACTTTTGCGCTCACAAAGAGCAAGCAGATCCTTTAGATCCTTTTGTTTTGGAGGAAGAGGACGGAAATCAACGTGGAAAGGTTAATATCTCCAAGAGAGAACACAGTGTGTGTCTTCCTGAGTCTGTAACAATCTGTGCTGAATGGAAAATTGCTGTCAGTCCCTGCAACCTGCACTTGGTTATGTAACTAGTCTGAAAAGCAATCTGAATAATTGAATAACTTTGTTACACCACAATGATCTTTGCTCACTATAGACTGGGTCCATATTGAAACAGGTGATCTGGATGTATCCCCCTTCCCATCACATCCAGTCCTCCTTTATTAATTTCTTTGTCTTTATGGTCTTTTGAGATGACAAAGTGTCTTTAAATTGCTTTGGGGAAGTGCATCTTGACTTTATGTGGAGCGGAGATGAAAACAGATGTTCGGCGTATCTTAGCAAGCAGATCCAAACACAAATACACATGTGTAGATTGGAGTTTCCAGCTCCATGAAGTCTGCCATGAAGGAAATGCATTAGCTTATATGAAGGTTTTAAGAGTTTTATAATTCTATCTTGTATTATGTGTGAAATCTTTTCTTTAAGGCTTTCAAAGATAGACTACAACAAAAAAGTTGAAAATATTGCTTATTGTTCATTGAATCGTCTCTCCTTATGGCTCTCCATTTAAGCAATGACTGCCTTACAAATAATACACTAAGCCAACTACTACAGAACCGCTAGACCAGAGTGCCTGTACTGAAGGCCAGGCAGCCTAAATCAAAATCAATTGTAATGAGTTTATTGATTCCAACTAACGGACTGTGAAATTGCAGAAGATGGCACTTTTAATTGATACCAAATGGCATTGATTTGATTGATCCCAAGGTCCCCAGTTTAAATGCGTTCCCAATATATTAGAGGAGGTGCTTTGATTGGGATGAACAAAACCGGTGAACCTTTTTTAATGCTGCAGGGAATGGCTGACCTAGAGCAGAGCCCTTCTATCAAAGGGGCCACATCGTGCCCATTGTGGGAGGTGTTTGTGCACATCTGGCCACTAGAAATGGGGGTGAGGCCCAACAACTCACGTTGTAAACCACAGGCTACCACACAGCTGGCAGAGTCATGGCCATCAGCGACTCCTTACTCTCAGTCTCACTGGCTTCTCTGATTACACTGAGGAATGACAAGAAAAACTAGAGGGGTCCGAGTCTGATTTGATGAGATTTGGACTAGCAGGCTTCCTGGACACTCACCCACTAGCCCCATGTAGGAAGGTGCTCTACAGTTTTCAGGGTCTGGCACAAAATGGCCCACAAAATTTTGGCCACCTCCACTTCCTCCTTTCTCTGAAGGTGGCCTCCAGCCGGGCTCACCGCATGTGGCATCATGGCAGAGGCAGGAGCAAGCAATGCAGAGAACCACAGATACTCTCTAGTCGGGACACCTGAGATGTGGGAAGAGTAATACCTTTGATTCTCTGAGAGCTACAGTCCGAATGCTACATGCCTTCCTACACCAGAGAGATCGAGTCTCCCAACCCCCTGCAAGGGGGTCAGGGCCCTCACTCCCATTTCCCTCAGAAGAGTGGGAGTGTTAGATGTTGCTTAGAGGGTCCCTAGCATGTACAATACCATGAAAGGTGGGAATAAGAATGTGTTTGAATAGTAACAGCTTGGCGTGAGCCTCTGAAAAGCAACCGTGTCCTCAAGGAGAAGGGGGGCTGTGGGTGAGAGGCAACCCTGCTAGCTGGAGGGGCATGGAGAGCATTATAGGGGGCAACCCTGCTCAGGAAGCCAGGACCGAACTGTGGGACAAATAGGTTGAATTTAGAATGTTTTCTTCACGCTCCCAGTGTCTTCTCCTTCCGCGCTTAGCACTTCGGTCTCACGTAGCGTGCGCTTGTCTTTCAGCCCGGTCGAAGAGCTTGGTGATGGGCGAGCAGACCGGGCCACCCTCCAGGCCGTCGTCCCCTAACCCGCAGGACCGAGTGCTGAAGTCTGGCTGGTTGAAGAAACAGAGGAGCATCATGAAGAACTGGCAGCAGCGGTGGTTTGTGCTGCGTGGGGACCAGCTCTTCTACTATAAGGATGAGGAGGAAACCAAGCCTCAGGTAAGGCCGCTCTGCAATACGGTGTCTTGGCTGTGACCCCAGAGCTAGGGGTGACCATGACATGAAGGATCAGGGCAGGGAGAAGAGGCACTAAGCCAAGGGTGCGGTGGGCAGGAGAAAGTACATCCACCAAGGGGGGCTGCAGCTGCAGATGGGATGGACCCTGGGGTAGCAGTGGGAGCCCGTGGTGGAGACATGCACCCCGGATCTGATTTGGAATATACGAATAGCCAGAGGCAGTCAAAACCATGGCCCTTCTAGTCCAGTGTCCTGTCTCCTACAGTGCCCAGCACCAGCTGCTTCAGAGGAATGTGCAAGAAACCCTGCAGTAGCAGCCGTGGGATCATCTGTCCTCAAAGTGGGTCTCTAACAGTTGACTCGTGCCTTGAAGCCTGAGGTTTAATAGCTCTTCCAAAATTCTTGTGTGTAATGATAACGCTGGATGTTCTTGTGCCCGTATAAATGCCCAATTGCATTTGGAGTCTTCTAAATACTTGGCCTAACACCTTCCTGTGGCAGTGAATCTCATGGGCTAATTTCCTGTTGCATGCAAAAGTATTTCCTTCTGCTCCTTCAAACTCTGGGCTGTCAGAAATCCAGATCTAAACTTCAACACCGTCCTCAGATCTAGGGGTTACAAATTAAGCCGACTTAATTTAATCTGCATCTACACTATACTTTCCTTAAATCAACTTAAGCTGCTGCTTAAGTCGACTTAAGGAAAATTAAAGTCGACTTTATAAACCCTACTTTAAAGTTGACTTTACTGGCTAAGTTGACTTTATTAAGTCGACTTAGCCAGTGTGGATGCAGATTAGCCCTGAGTCGACTTTAAGTGAACTTAAAGGGCTCCAGGGCTCCCCCACTGCCCTCCCTGCCAGGGTGGCTGGCACAGCCAGAGCCTGGCGTGCCCCCCCACAGGGCAGGACACAGCCCTGCCCACCCTACTCCTATACCCTGCCAGTGTCCCTGTTCTGCTCAGCCCCCGTTGTACCCTGGTACAATGGGGCAAAGGCTGAGCCCCCTGGCACTTTGGAAGGGGTGCCCCCCCTGCCACCGTGGACCAGTCCCAGGTCCACTTAGCTCCTAGAAGTCGACTTAGGCGTCCAGTGTGGATGCTCTAAGTCGATTTGGCAGGGTCCCCTTTAAGTCAACTTAATTTTTGTGTGTAGACATGCTAAGTCGACTTAAATTAACAAGTGTAGACATAGCATAAGGCAGTGACCCCTTCAGGATGAAGCTCTCAGATAGGACTCCAGAGAGCGCATCTTACCAGCACCGGAAAGAGACACGGTGGTGAGAGAAATGCTGTTGGTCAGACAGACATAGTCTAGCATCAGATTGTCAAGTTTCCCAGGTGAATCTTTATTTTCTACCCTGTAGCTTTACTGATGACGACATCCACTTCCATGGAAAGGCGTGTAATTATTTAGTAGCGACTAATCCGAGTCACCTGGTTTCAGTAAAATTAGGCATTGATCACAGTTCAGAAACCCCAGTAAACGTCAGTACCATGTGAATTCTCTGTAACTAACGGACTCCCAGTGCGGCAAGGGTTCCATTAAACATCTGACTCTGATGGGTCTTTTAAACAGCTGCTGATGGCTCAGGAAAGTCTTGATTTAGAGATAATTTCATTAGCACTATACATATAGTCTGTTTTTCTGTGCTCGTTTTTCATTGCTATCAATCCCTAACCCTTCTCCTGTGCTGACCTATCTCTCTAGGTTCTTAGAGAGTCTATCCTCATATATGGCTATGTCTACACTTGCAAGTTAGTTCAAATCAAGGAAGCTTAATTCAAACTAACTTAAGCCATTGCCACACTAGGCTTTCATTAGTTCGAATTAAGGGCTTCCTTAACTCAAACTAATACATTTGATTGCTTAGTTCGAACTAACCCTTAATTTGAAATAGTTAATTCGAATTAAATAAGAACTAACTGCTTAGTTCGAACTAATCGGCAGATTGACCTTCATGCAACTGACGAACTCGAACTAAGCAAGTGCCCTGCATGGCTGTGGCTAGTTCGAACTAGCATTCTAGTGGGGCCATGCTAGTTGGAATTAAGTTAATTCGAACTAACTAAAATTAGTTTGAATTAGTTAGTTTGAATTAACTAATTCGAGCTAGCTTTTGTAAATGTAGACATAACCATAGTGTCTATATATGCAAAGGTATATATTCTCCCTCCGCCACCGGTCAGCCAGGGCTGGATTTGTCCATTTCTTTCAGGAATATAGGTCAGAGAAGAAGGGTTTGCATTGTGCTCTGATGTTCCTCTATCTAGGTAGTGTAGATACTTATTTGGCCCTGGTTTTATAGAACTGCAGTGCCACACACTCAGTAATACTTTTATCCTCACATCATGAGACAGGGCAGTGGTATTATCCCCATTGTACAGCTGGGGAACTGAGGCCCAGAGAGATTAAGTGACTTGACCAAGGTCAGACACAGAATATGTGACAGAGCAGGAAATAGCACCTTGGTGTCCTAAATCCCAGATTAGCACCCTACCCTCTGCACCATCCTTCCTGTCAACACTCAACCTGCTCCTTTTGGGAGCCAGTTCCAGATTTGGGAGCTGGTCACTGAAACGCTGTGTCCTACACACAAGAACTTTGCCTTTGGGGCTGAGAGAGGATGGCAGCTGTCCTGGGTGGTCATTATCATGCAGCGTGAGACCATCTCCCTCTCAGGTAACCTGGGCCAGACCCATGGAGAGTTTTAAAGGTGAGGCACAAAACACGAAATATGTCCCAGCGGTAACACTATGCACAAGAACAGCCTCTCTTGCAATTCACTGTCTCCTTTTGTTTATTCTCTGCCTGGAGTTCTAGACCCAGGGAAGTTGGGCTCCAAGAAACAATGTCTATAACAGAAAATCTCTCTCCTACAGGGGCGGGCCCCTTTGGGGACAACCCCTCCCCCCCAGGAGACATCAAATGGACTGTTCCGCCTTTCACCCCATGGCCTCTCACAATTAACACCCTTGTCTTCAACAGCTGGTTGTCTGTAGACTATATTTGTATGCATGGTGAAGACTAAAGGAGAGCTGGGGAGGGGGTGTAGGTGGAGCCGATGAAGCTATGAGAAGCTATGGTTGTATGTGTACAGCGTAGATTAATAAGACGGGTGGCAGGGAAAGAATAAATCTTGTGATAGACTGGATGGCCAAATTGAATCCATCTGCTAGGGACTGTGGGTGTTCTTGGACTGGCCCTTTCGGTCTTTAATAGAGAGGGAGTGACATCTAGTGGCTAGAAAGGGGGTCTGGGAGTCAGATGTCAATTCCAGGCTTGGCCACTGATTTGCTTATTGATCATAGACTAATTACTATTGACCTACTTTAGTACTCTTTGCAAAAGAGTATATCCCACTGCACTCTGGGAGAATTTCCTATACAGGCACTACCGAGCTGGGTCCTATGTTTGTTCCTGTTTTTGTTTCTCCTTGGTAGAGTGAATAGATTAACGTTTGCCTACCTCCTACGGGACTGCAAGACTTCATTTGTCTGGAAAGCACTGTGAGATCATGAGGAAAAAAGGAGCTAAAGAAGTTCAGAGCTTTGCTAAGGACAATTCTGGCCCCCAAGTAACATTTGGGAGCGTCAGCATCTCAGACTGATTTCTTTCTGTAGGATCCACGCTAGCCAAGTGACATGTGTCAATACATGAGGGGTTTTCCTGCTTTGGAGGCATGCGTTGCTCCTGCAAAGTAAAGGCATAAAGCAAGCTTTGCAGTGCTAGTCATTAACGGAGAAGGGAGCCTCACCAAACAATCCAAGCTAATTAAGAGCTACCCTGAAATAAATGTTGGGTGAGTGGCAGGACAGTCCTAAGACAGCAGAGGTGGCCCATGGGAGTGTGCGTGTGTTGCGGGAGGCAGCCCACTGCAAGGAAAAAGGAGATAAGGGAGGGGACAGTGGGAGAAGAATGTTAAATAGAAGAAGAGAACCAGCTGGTGATTATTTGGGGAAGGAGGGAAGGAAGAGTGAGAGAGAATGATTTAACAGAACGAACTGAAGCAGGTCTACTTAATTAATCAGAAAAGTTAAGGTCAGAGGATTCAGTTCCTTTGTAGGACAACAGATGTGTGCTTTCCAAAGCACACCGCTATTGCAAACGAGCGCTCAGGAAGTTTGCATTTGATATTTGCTGAACAGCTCTGGGCTAAACTTGCCAGTGGGTAATTACTCACTGTGCAGATTTCCAAAGGACATATAGAAAATGCGCTCGAGTTCAAAACTGTATCCTGCTGGAAGAGTGTGGTGGCTACTTGTGTGATGGACGATATGTACTCAGTAGTTTTCTTTACAAATCTCTCTTGTTATTTCGATATCTGCGTCACTGTGTGCGTTGCTGGCTAAGCACCTTTTACTGATTGTGCCAGGGTGTACCAGGCCCTTACAGGCTCATTGCTGGAGGCCTTGGAGTCTTACCACACCCTAACCCCAGAAAAGGAGGAGTGAAGGAGGGTCCTCCAGGCCTGCCTAGAAAGGTTGCATGGAAGCAGCCAATCAGAGCACAGCAGGCTCAATTAAAAGGTGCTGCAGGACCTGAGCAGATCAGTTACTGGCTACAACCAGAAGGGTCCTTTGAAGGACTGGAAGGCTGTGAGACTTTCTAAATAAGGAGGCCTGGAGAGACCCTGCTCAAGCAGGGAACAGCCAGAGAACCCTGAGATACAGGCGAAGAGGAAGGGGCTGTATTTGAAGCACCCCAGGGAATAGCAGCAGCGATGGAGTTAAAAGAAGCAGCATTTGGCTGTTATTTGCAGGGTCTATAGGTTGGGACCTGGAGCAGTGGGTGGGCCCAGGTCCCCCCACTGGCTACTGGGGAAATGGCCTAAGCTCCAAAGAGGGGATACAGCACTGAGTTCAAAGCCCAAGAAAGGGGCTGGGAGTTTAAACAGCCCTATGGATGGGGATGAAGATCCCGAAGAAGGACAGCCATTCATTGAACATTGTTACCCTGGAAGGCATTTGTTCATTCACAAGTTGACTGTGAGATTTTGCCAGAGAGCTGAGCCATTGAAGACCTACCTGATGAGGGCAAGAGTCAGCAGAGGGTGCCAGAAAAGGAAAGAGTTTGGGTTCGCACCTGGCCAATAGGAGGTGATTGCACCCAGTCACATTGATGTTTCCTGGCAGGAAGTCCACCCTGACAATCTGAGACCCAGGAAATGCAGCTCATCTTACTTCTAGGTCATTGATGCAAGTCCATCTATGATGAGGATCTCTGTAGAAAGCCATTGCAATATTAACGTTCTTTATTTGAATGATGTGAATGATTTTCAACCCAATTTGCACAGAACGAGCATCCATATCAAAGTCGATCGTTGCTGCAGGCACTAAGGCCTGAATACACAAAAGGAGTTAGGCATTGTGACGCTGAGAGCTAGTCTCCACGAGAATTGCTACAGCCGCAGCGTTGTATCGATGTAGCGGTACGGTTGTGGCATTGCAAACGCTCTGTGCCGATGGGCCAGAGCTCTCTCATTGACATACTTACTTCACCTCCCTGAGTATTGTCCACACTAGTACTAGGTCAGTGTAACTTACGTCTCTCGGGTGTGGCTTACATGATATCGAAGTAAGTGTTAGTGTGTACAAGAAGTCTTGGCAGGCGGGAAGTGGAAGGAAGAGGACCACAATTAATGTTAGCAACCAGAGGGAAGGAACACAAGACAAACTAGGGAAACAAACAGGTTAAAGATATTTAGAGACGTTAGATTCGAGTGAGCAGGGGCTGATGACATTTATCCCAGGGTTCTTATGGGACTTGCTGATGCAGTCTTGGAACCATTAGCAATGATCTTTGAGAAGATGGGTGAAACCGTAGAAGACAGAAGCAGGGCAAACTTGTAGTAAAAGGGGAACAAAAAGTACCTGTGGAATTATAGAGCAGTCAGCTTACCTCTGACACCTGGAGAGCTATTGCAATGTATTATTAAACGATCAATTTGGGAGTTCTTAGAGGATAGTAGGGTTATAAGGAATAGGCGCCATGGAATTGTCAAGAAGAAATCATGCCAAACCAACTTAATTTCTTTCTTCAACAGGGATACAGGCCTCGTGGACAGGGAGAAAGCAGCGGATGTGATATATCTTGATTATAGTAAGGTTTTGACACAATCCTGCATGACATTCTCATAAGCAAACTAGGGAAATGTTCTACATGAAATTACCGTAAGGTTCTCAAAGAGTAGCTAGCAGTGGTTTGCTGCCAAACCGGGAGTGTGTATGTAGTGAGGTCTCAAAGGGTTCAGTCCTGGATCCGGAACTATCCAATATTTTCATTAATGACTTAGATAATGGAGAGCATGCTCATCAAATTTGCAAACAACTCCAAGCGGGGAAGGGTTGCAGCCACCTTGGAGGACGGGATTGGAATTCAAAATGACCTGGACAAACTGGAGAATTGGTCTGACGTTAACAAGACAAAATTCAGCAAAGACAAGTGGAAAGTACTTCACTTAGGCAGGAAAAATCAAATGCACAACTACAAAATGTGAAATAAGCAGCTAGGTGGTAGTTGCTCCACATCCAGTAGATCAGTGCTCGCCCCAGTCTTAGAACTGTGTCTTGGAGAAACCCTATCAGTATGCCAAATCCCCAAGGGGTCTCAATTGTCTTTCAGGGTTGGCCACATAGCCTCAACGCTTCTGAGGCTGAATCTCTGAGCTCCAGCCATCTTGCTTCACCCCATTGTTCAGTGAGTCCAGCTGAGACAGACTCCTTTGAGAGACTTGTTCACTCTTCAGGGATTAAGGCACCTTATCAAACATTTTCAGGGCCATTCTGGCAGTGTTTTCCAAATAGTCTGGTTTATGAGTCAGCTGGAACACGGAACAGGAAGTCCTTAGGTTAGCACAAAGAAATGAAAGCTAAAGCATAGTCCATTCTGGGCAGCCCAGATCCCAGCCAAGCTGTAGCTCCCAGCTAACATTTACTCCCTCGCCTCACACCTCTTTTATTCTCTAGCTGGGGTCTTTGGTCATCTTCCCTGCTGAGAGATGGACATTCCAAGAGGTTCTGGAACTTGCATTACCTCTCTGGTCCCCTTGCTGATATAGATCAGTTTCAACCAGTTCCTCAATGACTCTTCATACTATCTTAGTCTGCCCTGAAAGCAAATTTAATCCCTTTTTCCCCAATCGGATGCCATTCAATATGAGAGGGAAACTGAGGCAGATGTAGACTTCTTTAAAATATTACAGAAAATTCCCCCTTCATCACAGTAGTAGTGTTGAAAAGGATCCAGGGATTATAGTGGATCAGAACCTGAGTTTGAGTCAATGAATGTGATGTGATTGCAAAAAAAGGAGAATATAATTCTGGGGTTTATTAACAAGAACGTTGGGTGTATCACACGGAAGAGGTCAGGCCTCAACTGGTGTACTGTGTCCAGTTCTGGGTACCACACTTTAGGAAAGATGTGGACAAATTGGAAAGAGCCAAGAGGACAGCAACAAAAAGATAAAAGGGTTAGGAAATCTGATCTATGAGGAAAGGTTAAAAAAACCTGGGTATGTTTAGAATTGAGAAAAGAAGAATGATGGGGGGGCCTGATAACACTCTTCAAATAGGTTAAGGATTCTTATAAAGAGGACATTGATCAATTGTTCCCCATGGCCACTGAAGGTAGGACAAGAAGGAATGGGCTTAATCTGCAGCGAGGGAGATATAAGTTAACTATTGGAAAAACTTTCTAACTGTGAGGATAGTTAAGCTCTGAACAGGCTTCCAAAGGAGGTTCTGACATCCCCCATCACTGGAGGTTTTAAAGAGCAGGTTGGACAAACACCTGTCAGGGATGGTCTAGATTTACTTGGTCCTGTCTTATTGTGAGGGGCTGGACATGATGGCTCTCAAGGTCCTTTCCAGCCCTACTTTTCTGGGACATTGTGAGTCCCTTATCATTTTTAGCCCAGGGGTTAGGGTGCTCATGTGCGATGTGGGTTGGTTCATCAGATAGCAACTGTGAAAAATGGGATGGGGGTGGTGGATAATAGGCACTTATATAAGAAAAGGCCCAGAATACCAGGACCGTCTCTATAAATCAACACATCTGGTCACCCTAGGTGTGAGAGACCCCCTGGTTCGAGTCCCCACATCCCAGGTGCGTACCCTAACCATTTAATTAAAGGTTTAGAGAGCAGTCAGCCTCCTCACTTAGCGTGAACTGCCTGAGGGACCCAATCTGGTAGGCAGCCACTAAGCATGTCTCCACTGAGGCCCTTCAGGTGAGTTAGACAGCTAAGTGTTCCTGGCTTGTGAATTGCTGGGGGTCTGGCAGGTGCTAGGGACTGGGGTTCCTAGACAGAGGCAGCAATGTGCAGGCCCAAGGCAGAAACATGGTGCCTGAGAAACTTACTGCAAAAACCAAGGAGCTCAGTGAGTTTAGTCACCTACAGGGTTTGTGCCTCACATTGCTCCCCACCCGTCGTCTAAACGGATTTTGGTGTCTAGCGCCCTTTGTGCACTCGGGCTTAACGGGCAGTCTGCCAAGAGGTCACATCTGGAGACCAAACTCTCCTCTCAACCTTAGGTGAGATCCCTCCAGAAGAGCAGTGTGACATCTAATGGGGTAGGCTGGCGTAGCCTCTGGACCTGCTCTCCAGATACAGATCTTCCATCCTAGCAGTTGTCTGGCTGGACCCAACACTAAATTTACCCTTCTTTGTTTAATATCTTACCACTGATAGATCTCATCCATTTCTGTGACTGACTGGAGAGATAAGGCTGCGCGTGTGTTTCTGTTTTACAGACTGGAGTGAAGTCGACAACTGAGAAATGTGCAATTCGCATTTAAATGATCTGACACATTATTGGACAGGCGTACCTATCTCGATAATGGCGTTTGCGCTAAATGCTTTCCTGGGCGCTAAAATACACCACACAGCATATTTCACATTAGCTACATTTTGCATGGATGCCATAAAACCAAAGTCACTGAATAGAAGGGGGAGATAATTGAACAAGGCAGACGTCATGATCCTGAACTGCTACCTTCTGATGAGTCAGCAAATGCGACTGCTCACGTTCCCAAGCGGTGCCCTGTATTCATGAGGGACAGCTATTAAAATGTTAGTTATGGCTGCAGAGCACAATAAATCCCAGCAAGTGAACAGATTAACAGATTCAGGATGCTCCTCTAGTCTGATCCTGAAAGAATATCAGAGGGAGTTTGCGTAATGGATAGGAAGATGCCGGTACAGTCTTATCTCTTGCATTGAAGATGAGCTTATCTGGCATCTGCTTTGCCATCCTGACAAGTTCCAGAGGGGTAGCCGTGTTAGTCTGTGCCCTCTTACGGTAGAAAGTTTTATTGTGCCAGGGGAGCAGAGTTGGTGACTATAGTCTTTATCTCCGAGCTTTATATTCTTTTAGCTCTGCTGGGCTGCATCCCTGACCATGTTGGCGAATAGCCATTGATGAGTCTATCCTCCACGGACTTATCTCCTTCTTTTTTGACCCCCTGGGAGTTTTTGCCTTCCTCTGTAGCACATGGGGCCCTGGTCACTTGCTGGTGTATTCTCTGTTCCTTGAAGACTTTAAATCATTATTTGAGGATTTCAGTAAATCAGTCTTAGGTTAGGGATCTATTGCAGGAGTGGGTGGGTGATGTTCTGCGGCCTGCATTGTGCAGGAGGTCAGACTCAATTATCATAATGGTCCCTTCTGACTTTATAGTTTATGGCTATGTCTACACTTGTTAATTTAAGTCGACTTAGCATGTCCACACTCAAAAATTAAGTCGACTTAGAAGGGACCTGCCAAATCGACCTAGAGCGTCCCAGTCTTTTTATCTTCTCCTCTTGGTCATTTTTGTTTTCCTTCTCTGTACCTTTTCCAATTCTAATATATCTTTTTTGAGATGGGGAGACCAGAAATGTATGTAGCATTAAGGTGGGGACATACTATGGATTTATATAGAGACATTATGATATTTTGTCTTACTATCAATCCCTTTCCTAATGGTTCCTAACATTCTGTTAGCTTTTTTGACAGCCATTGAACAAATGTTTTCAGAGAACTATCCACAGTGACTCCAAGGTCTCTTTCTTGAGTGGTAATAGCTAAATTAAATCCCATCGTTTTGGATGAAGAGTTGGGATTCTGTTTTCCAACGTGCATTACTTTGCATTAAGCAACATTGAATTTCATCGGCCATTTTTTTGCTCAGTCACCCTTTGTCTCTTCTTTCCACTGAAGTCATACCACCACACTGATAGTGAAGCAATCCCTGCTAGACAGTGCCGTGGCCGTGTGAAGGGAAGTTTCAAGGTTCCTCTGATGATCCTATTAGATTGAATGAATTCAGAATCAATTTTTATATGCATGGCTTGAGTGTAACCACACTGGGGCACAGTATGCAAAGATCATCTGCATAAACGAATCTTAACGTGTTGAGTAATTTTAGTTGGTCATTTGTGTAGACATTAAACAGCAAGGGTCTAGCACTGAGCTTTTAGGTAGCCCATTCTGCTGAGTTCACCATCACCTTTTCTGATCATTCACCTCTACAAAAAAAAAAGTCAGTTCTTGAGCAGAGATGAGCTGACCTGGATCATCCTTACTATTACTCAAAATTCTTCCCAGTTTCAGTAGAAATACATGATGGTTTCCAGTGTTGTAGGCAGCCAACAGATCAGCGGACACAGCCCCTGTAATTTTACAGGTTTCAAAACCATCTTCAAGGCATTGAGTTAGGTTTGCAATTTGCCCACAGCCTGAACATCCAGGGAAGGAACCAACTTGTCCATTAGTCGGCTGCTTTTCCTCTATTGGTGCTATTCTAACCAATCTCATTTGCTCATATAGTTTGTAGTTTGCCCAGAGTAAGGTGCTATGTTGCAGCTCTTTGCAGAGTTGAGATCTTTATGTGGTTAGAATAGTACAACCACTGTGGCTGGACTCTACATGCAAGGGTTGAAAATTCACTTCAGTGCATTTTGTCCCAAAATGTAGGGTTAGATCAGCACATAAATCATACAGTCCAGCTACTTCTCCACATTTCAGGGTTTTCATGGCTATTGTCAGCTCCTTGATGTTGTGTTGCTCATTGTGGACGTTGCTTCTCTGACAAATGAGTGAAGCTTCTGCTTGATATGCTGCATTCTGCTATTTTCTTTGGGGGCTGGTTTACCTCCATCAGGGAAGGAGAGGAATTAATTAAGTACAGCACCAATGTGGACACCAGAACAAATGGTTATAAATTGTCCATCAAGAAATTTAGGCTTGAAATTAGATGCAAGTTTCTAACCATTAGAGGAGGAAAGTTCTGGAATAGCCTTCCAAGGGGAGTTGTGGGGGCAAAAACCATAACTGCTTTCAAAACTGAGCTTGATAAATTTATGGAGGGGATGGTATGATTACCCTATTTTGGAAATTGACTGATATTTGGCTACGTGTGGTGGATTTACAAGTGGCCTAAGAGGGGAGAGTACATGGGGTGGGTTCTGAGTTATTACAGAGAATTGTTTCTTGGGTAACTGGCTGTTGAGACTTGTCCACGTGCTCAGGGTTTAACTGATCACTGTATTTGGTGTCAGGAAGGAATTTTCCCCCAGGGCTGATTGGCCTGGGCTCTGGGGCGGAGGGGGGTTTTGCCTTCCTCTGTAGCACAGAGAGACAACAGGGTCCTGTGGCACTTTTAAAGACTAACAGATTTATTTATCACATGAGCTTTCGTGGGAGAACATCCCACTTTGTCAGACGCTTTGAAGATGGGAAACTTACAGAATGGGAGGAAATTAAATGCAGGGGAGGGTATTACATAGGATCAGGTCAGGCTGTAACAGCAAATCAAAATAGGTGTTAGGATTCAAACACTGGGGAACAGCACATAGAGGACATGGTTCACCTACCGGTGAATTCTCTCTATCTTAAAGTCCTTAAATCATGATTTAAAGAGGTAAATAACTAAGTCATAGGTTGGTGGTCTATTTCTGGAGTGGGTGGGTGAGGTTTTGAGGCCTGCATTTTGCAGGAGGTCAGACTAGATGATTGTACTGGTCCCTTCTGACCTTAGAGTCTATGAATCTATGAATCTATCATGGAGGATGAGTTGATGTGTGACTTGGGTAGGAGAGGCAGTGGTGATGTGCTCTGGTGACTGTCCATCAGGAATTAGCTTGTGAACGGTGACCCATGCTTTTTCGCTATTATGGCAGAGTTTCAATCAACTCGCTCCAGCGGTGGTGCTGCTCTTTAATCTCTGTCTCAAGCATTTCTCTGAACCCAATGACTTCTTCAGCAACGGGATCTAAGGGTATGTCTACACTGCAGCAAAACACTCTCGGCTGGCCTATTTCAGCTGGCTGGGGCTTGTGGGGCTATAGAATTGCCATGAAGATGTTTGGACTTTGGCTGGAAGCTGGGTTCTGGGACTCTGCACAGGTGTTTTATTGTAGTGTAGACATAACCTGAATCAAACAATTCTGAACGCCTCTTATATTGTTGGCTGGCTTGTTCTGAAAGCCCAGGTACATATAGTGTCTGATGTCCACTGGGGATATACTTTTGGGCCATCTTAAAGGGAGACAAATTCTTCATAGTGCTTGTATGTCAGAGTAAAATTGCAGGTGGTTTCATCCAATTCAGAGGTAAAACCTTCCCGCTCAGCCTTGCTGCAGTTAAATCTCAGAAGGTGTTTTATGTCCCTGCTTGTATTCTGGCCTCGACTGTCACAGACTCTTGTCTGTGCTGCAATCTTAGGATCACTGCTGCGACCGAAGTTGCCTGCATTTTCTGAGGTGACAAAGACATGATCAGGATTGTACCACTTCTTCCATTTCGTGCTTTGGAAGGTACCTTTGTCCAGAGCAGGGTCTGGATGTTTGTTGTCACCCACTTCTCAACTCCTTATCCCAACAGTGAAAACAAAGGGAATCCCTAATGGTGTTGTGACACTTGAAGTCATCTATGATGAGGCATGGTTTTTACAGCAGGGGGGAGTCAGTTAGCCATGCAAACCATTCATCCTGTGGTTTGCAAACAGAAATCACTGCTCTTTGGTCAAGGTCAGCCATGGAAAATTCCACTGCACCATGCTGTTTCCCAGTGGTGTTTCCCCCCCAATCTTTTCTTGCCTACCAGTATCCTGGTATCATACGTATTGCTTTCAATGTTCACAGCAATGTGCATGTCAGGGATGTTTGGTGCTGTTGTCTCTCTGTGTATCTCTTGGAGGCGTATGTCTGTTGTCACACCAGAGAGAATGTCAGACTTCTCTGCAGAGACTCTCTCCACATTGGAATTGACCATTCTAAGTGTCGTCTTTGGCCGAGCGCCACTTATATCGAAGTCCGTGTCCACATGTTGTTGTATTTGGTCTCTCCTATGGTTATTTGCAATGGGAGATCAATGGGTCCCATAAATGTACCTCACTCGACCTCCCTCATCTAAGAAATTGAACGTGACCTGCATTCACTTCAGAGAGCGACCGAGGAGGTCAATGGTGACATTTGTCTCTTCTATGAGTGAGTTGTTCCCTGGTTTAGCTCCCGTCTGAGTGAAGGTTCCACTTCCTGCTCTCACAAGCCACCTGCTATTGGTCAAAAGTTTCCCATCCAGGGAGGAGCGCTGTGACATGCTCACAGCAGTTTATGTTGCTAGGTAGAGGCTCCCTTGGATTTTGCACGGCGCATAGCACACAGTTACCGCTGAACTGTTTTTCAGCAGACCATGATATCCATTACTGTTCACCCACTGACATCCCAGCATTAATTAGATCTTGCATTGAGGGAGCAGCGTGGGACCTGGTCCATGATTACGGTCATGCAAATAACTATAACAATAACAGCCGAGTCACGGTGGCTGCTGCATTAATAAAGTCGACTTACTAAGTCCCCGTGCAGGGTAACCACTTTGTTAAGTCGACCTAATAAGGTTGACTTAAAGTCGACTTAACGAAGTCATCCTAACTTTTTCTAGTGTAGACATAGCCATAATGTCACTGCTGTCAGCTGCTGGCTGTGGGCAGAGCCAGGTCAGGCTGGGGATTTGGCCAACAAACTGCTGCTCTCCTCATCCATTAGCAAGCTGTGGGTTTCATGCTGCACTGTGGTAGGTCAAAGCTGTCTCTGGTGGTGGTGAATCCCTGTGGACCCACAGTGCTGGGTCAGGGGCCAGCTCTGCAAAACCTGCCTTAATCTGCATAGGAACTGCTGGACAGGATCAGACCAATAATTCATCTAAGTCTGAGAGTGATCAGTAACAGCTGCTTCAGAGGGGAGTGTAAAAATCCCCAGTAGGGAAGATTTCTCAGTAACCTGCTCTCAGGAGCAATTTCTTCCTCTCCCCCCGTCAGTAAGTGACTGGCTAATGCCCTGAAGCATGAAGCTTTATTGCCTTTGCACAATTTTATTTTCACTAGTGTAATGGTGGATGATATTCTTGTTGTTCATATATATGTCTAAGAACATGGGTGGCAACAGGAAGGAACTTAAAGCCTCCACTGTGAAAGCAGCTTCAGTAATGGTGCATTTCACCAACTATGTCTTTCATAAATCAAACACCCTGAGAAGTAGAGAGAGGAAGCTGAGGATATACAATGCTTTGATTGTCAGTATCTCGATCTATGGGTCTGCAACTTGACCCTCAAGAAGTCGGACACCATCAGATGAAGCATCTCCGAATGATCAAAAATAACAAATGGTCGAATTCGAGGCTAATGAAGAGCTCTGTCTTCTCTGTCCCTCACAGGCATCTTACCTTGTAACATGCCAGATATGGCTCTGGACACAATTTCAAACAGGTGCATAACACATTTGGTGGCCTCTGTGTTGTCCGTGACAGAATGGCTATGTCTACACTTGCAAGTTAGTTGGAATTAAGGAAGCTTAATTCGAACTAACCTAAGCCTTGGCCACACTAGGCTTTCATTAGTTCGAATTAAGGGCTTCTTTAATTCAAACTAATAAATTTGATTATACCTTTTGAACTAACACTTAATTCGAACTAGTTAGTTCAAATTAAGTCAATCTGGCCATGTTAGTTCGAACTAACTGCTTAGTTCGCACTAACCGGCACATTGAGCTTAATGCAACTGACTAATTCGAATTAAACAAGTGCCATGCATGACACTTGCTTAGTTTGAACTAGCATTCTAGTGGGGCCATGTTAGTTTGAATTAAGTTAATTCGAACTAACTAAAATTAGTTTGAATTAGTTAGTTCGAATTAACTAATTCGAACAAACTTGGGTAAGTGTAGACATAGCCAATGAGAATTAACTAACTAACTTTTTAAAAAATCTGGCTCCACTCTTGACTTACTCATAGATTCTAAGGTCAGAAGGAACCATTGTGATCATCTAGTGTGACTTTCTGTGTAGCACAGGCCACAGGACTTCCCCCAAATGTTTCCTAGAGAAGATCTTTTAGAAAAACATCTGATCTTGATTTAAAAATTGTCAGTGATGGAAAACCCATCACAGTCTTTGGTAAATTGTTCCAGTGTTTGATTATCCAGACTGCCAAACCTCTATGCCTGATTTCCTGCCTGAATTTGTCTAGCTTCAACTTCCAATCATTGTATCATGTTATACTTTTTTTTTTTTGATTCTCATGGCTCTCCTCTAAACCCTTTCCAATTTATAAACAATCTTCTTGAATTGTGGTCACCAGAACCGAACCCAGTGCTCCAGTAATAGTCACACTGGTGGCAAAACAGAGATAAAATAACCTTTCTGCTCCTACTTTAGATTACACTGTTTATGTATACCAGGATTGCATGAGCTTTTTTGGACACCACATTACAGTGGGAGCTCATGTTCAGTTGATTATCCACCAGGACCCCCAAATCTTTTTCTGCAATGGTATCTTGTGACAGTGAGTTTTGCAGGTTAATTGACAAAACAAACTGAAAGTTAATTGGCAAGGTGTTTCTTTTCAATATTCAATATGTTGCCCAGCCATTAGGAGGAGTGCTGTCCTATGAGAAAATAGGCAAGAGTGCCCAGTTGGCTATTTCTCTTCCATTTGTGCCAATAAGAGATGCACTTGCTGAATTTGTCTCTGGATGTGTATGACTTTTCAGAGCCCCATAGACAATTGTGGATTGGGACTTTAAAGGAGAATGGGTGGGAAATTAACCATGAAACTTAGGTTCCCTGGGAACAGATAGCGGTGACCTTGGGAGATCTTCCTTGATGAAGACCTCAATTGATTTTTCATCCCTAATTATCTCCAGCTCTTAGATTAGTCTTGCTGTTTTTTTTAAACTTTGCATTTCTGCATATGTCAGTATTGAGCATGGCCTGCAAATACAGCATGCATATTAACAAAAGAGCTTAGCAGAACTTCCCACCATTCCATTGATCTTTCCTGCACGTTATTTCTCTGAGCTCCTGTAGAGGATCAGGTGTTGATTACTTATCTGCTGAAGTCTAATGAGATTTATCAGAGGCCACCATAACTCTATAAGGGATGATGAACCTTGAATGATGCCATTTATAACCTAGTTTATGGATACCGCATTGTTCGCTGAAAGGAAATCTTGTGTCTCCAGCTCTCAACAGGGAATTCTGTAAATATGCTCCCCTTAGAGAAATAACAATATGAGATACACAAGGCTCTGGTGTTTAGCTACATGCTAGAACCTAAAGCCCATAATTGAAAGTACGAGAAGCCAATTTCAGAAGGTTTGGTTCTCACAGACACACACACATATTTATGATCTTCCAAACTACCCTGCTCTCCTGAGTCTGGGAAACCTGGTCAGCAAAAACTCAAGAAAACCACTGTGCTCCTCAAAAGAACACATCCTGGAACCACTGAGAGATCATTTGGGCTTAGATTTCTAAATATGCCCAAGGGATTTGGATACCAAATTCACATTAATTTTAATAATACAGCTTTGCATACAAATCCCTTAAGTGACTGGTTTTGAAAATCTCAACTATGGGATTTCATCCCTTCTGCTGCTGGTTCCAGCATATGAAGGGGAAAATCAGCAGGTGTGGGGAAGAGTAATTAGCCAAACACTTCAGAAGAACATTTAGTTTGATTCTAGAAATGTGCAAACATTCAGGGGAGAGCAGAGCGGTTCCTACAGTTTCTGGGCCATCTTTAATTGATGCACTAATAATGAAGGTAAAGCATGCAGCTGAAACTGTTATGGGCTTGCCTGTGTACCACAATGCCTGTATTTTCTAAGAGCCTATTCTCAGCTGCCTTTGTGTGTTTAGTTCAGAAAAGCAAGCTGTAGGACACTCACCCACGCATATCAGGCTCTCTTTCATGGAGATTAATTCTTGTATGGTTGTTCTCTTGATTGCAAATATTTCATTCAAGCTGACAATATCTCTTTGCTACTTGTGTAAGTAGATATATGTAGGCGGGGGATGGATCCATTATTGTGGGGAACTTTCCGGGCTTGTACACCACCCTGGTGAAGGTGGGTAGCAGAGGATCTGAGTCCTTGCTTCAACTTCCTTTACCCAGAGGCCTGCCTGACCTCAAGGGCTCCTCCCCCAATCTCCTGGGTGGAGGAGTCCCTGAACCTCCAACAAGACTGGCCCCAGAGTTCCTGGGGGCTTCACCCCCAGTCTTGTCACGGCTGTCAGTCCCTTTACATATAAATAACTGGTTTTAGTAAATCCAGCTGTCCAGCTCTGGCAGCAACTTCCTAGAAATGACAAAACGTTCCTCAGAACTAGCCTCTCCCAGCACGCAGCGTATGCACAGTAGACTGGCATGCGGATGTAGTTGGGCACTGTCTGTACCCAGGCCTATGAATTATAAATCCGTGCTTTCCAGAAGAAGGGCTCGGTTTTAAAGCAAACAAACAAAACTCCCCTTTCTGAGTTACAGTGCAGACTTTTATAAGCGCATGGCCAATCAGGTTTCATGTACTCCCTTGTGTTCAAAAGGGGTTCTTACTGCAAGATTTCTTGATGGTCCAGGTAAAGGGGAGGCTGGGTCTGTATTTTAGTATATTTTAAAGAAGCTATGAGTCTGGCAGCCAGAAACACAGCTCCCATTGATTCAACAGACACAAGAGCAATTCTCTAACTAATTTGTTTGTTCTCTTTATATATAAAACATTTATGTGGAAAATGATTGAAGATCATGAGCATCCAAAATGTGCCAGGATTCTGGCTCTGTCAATTGTACTTCAGAGGAGATGTTCAGTGTTTAATTTTCTTGTGTTTTTTCCATCCTTTGCCTTGGAATTGTTTTCGTTGGATCTGGTTTTTGGCTCTGATTTTGTTTTGCTTCCACAATTTCTATCTTACAGATGTTTTGTCTTCCAGCTCCAGGGAATCTCATTCACAGTGTGCTTATGGGCTTCAAGTGGGTGATGGCTAGTAATATTTGTTGTTGTTGTTGTTCTGATCTCCTGATTATTGTATTTATTTATTTTTTTAACTGATCCTCATTCCTTGATTTTGATGGATTTCTGTCTTCTCCCTGGCATTCATCCCCATCCATGTGCCTTTTGACAAATAACCTAGCCCTGCATTCTCTTCACAATCATTAACCTTGCAGGATTGCTCAGAGACACAATCAGGGATCAAATCCCATTATGCTAGGTATTGTGCACACCCATAACAAAATGGAACCTGCCTCAAAGAGTTTACAATCTGAGGCGGGACATAACAGGTGGATGCAGCAATGAGCAGACAGGAGCACAGAGGAACAGTCGAGCCATTATAATGAGTATAAAAAGCAACGATCCCCACACACTGTATATATAAATATTTGTAAAGAGCCTTTATCGATTTATTTATTACCAGAATTCTAGATTTGTCTGGAGCTACCCCACTGAGATAATGGGGATTAGCTAGCTGCTAGATGACACCTCGTAATACTCTGACGTTTCAGCACGGTCCCTAAGGAGCTGACACACTTCTCACCCTGGCTCCTTCTTCTCTGAGACCTGAAGAGTATTTTCACACTTCCATTTTCCAGCCCCTGTTTTGGCAGGCGCACCCACAGAACACAGTCCCACTGGCCCCTAACGGACTGCGCGGCACTTAGCGACGTGGTAGCAGTTTCAAAGCAAACAAAATCATACATTATGTAGAGCACGGTGGATCTTTATCCTGCCACAAACCACTGTGGGGACAGCCAGCCGCTTCTGGGAATCTTCTCTTCTTATCTCAGCTTCCGCAAGCAGCAGGCAACCCTCTAAAAATAACTGGAGCCCATCCATGCAATTATTGATTGAGCAGGCTGGAGATGTTACCTATGGCATGCTGTTGAAGTTCTTATAATCCACTCGTCCACATGTCTCACGGGGCCTGGTTAGCAAAGGAGATGAGTCCCAAACAGTCCTATGTAAAGGGCCCTGGCTCTTTGAGCTGCTACAGCTTACGCTGTGCATTTCGCTCCGGGAGTCCCTGGTTGGCTGATATCTCAGGTTAAAATATGGCTGCTGAGGGTGCTGCCATCCACAAATTTTACAGTCATGCAAACATTCCCCCCCCCGCTTCCAGAAAAGGTCTGTGAAAAACATAGGACAGTGGCCCACTTTCCTTTCTTCCCCCCAAAAGACACTCGAGGTGATAGCCTGAGATTTACCAGGAGCGTCTGTCCGTCTTTCCCAGGTCAGAGCAGAACATGTGTTGCAGCGAACTGATTTATCTCAGCAATAGTGTCCCTGCTTCCAATCCACTGGAAGAAGTTTGCACTCCAGAAGTCAGGTGTTTTCCTTGTTGGGACTGGAGAGAAATGAGGGGCTGTAGGTTCAGGGGATTCTTCCCTAAACTGCATTGCTTTCAGAAACAAGCACAGAGTCCTGGTTACGCTGAGGACAGACGTATAGCAAATAGCCAGAGCAGAGGCCTTGGAATTCTCTCGCCAGGATGTCAGACAGGAATGATCACGATGGATCTGGCTGGCCTTGGAATCAGTGTTTGACGCTCACAAAGCTCCAGAAAGTGGCTGTGTTCAAGGCCTTCACCTGGCAGGGTGTCTTACAGTTTGACTCTTTGGGCATGTCTACAGTGGGGAATATTACAAAAAATTCCTACCAGCAGCACCAGGAGTGAAATCCTGCCTTGCTACAGGAGACTTGTCTATGCTACGGCCCAGACTGGCACAGCTGAACCAGCAGTTGCACTGGTTGGAAACATTATCCAAGGCTATGTACACACGACAAACTTGTCTTGCAATAAGCTGTTGCGGGACAAGGAAAGCGCTATAAATATAGCGTGTTTGTGTGTACACGAGCTCCTCGTATCGCAAAGGAGCAATGCATGGTGGGCACCTGTCCCACACTGCCCACAGCCAGCCTTTTAGCTGGCAGTGGGCTGCCCCAGGGATTCACTGGGCTAGGGGGCTGGCTGCAGCCCCCACTGCCTCCCAAAGCCCAGCCACCAAGCTTGGGGAGGCGGCGGAGGCTGCAGCCAGCCCATCCACCACCTGCCAGGCTTTGGGTGGTGGTGGGGGCTGTGGTGCTTCTGCAGTGAAATTGACATATTTGACAGCTCCAGTGTCCCAGAGTGGCCTCGATTGGCACTCTGGGACATTTCCGGAGGCTGTCTAAATCGGGAAAAGTGTACACATGGGCAGTACCGTGGAACAGCTGTAAGGCAAGGAGCCTTATCGCGCGGTAAAGTGATCGTGTGTACATGGCCCGACATCGTCAAGGTGTATTAATCATCCTGAATCCTTTAAGATCACGTACCTGGCCTGCCACTTGACCATCCCCACCCTCCCACCTGACGATGGTGTCAATCCAATCCAATGCAGCAAAGGACTGAAGTTCAAGATCCTATGAGAGGGTCTCTCTCTACCCTCAGCTTCTTTTATTTCCTCAAATGGAAACCATCAGAATTCAGCACGCCTTCCTTTTAATCACAGGAGCCTGAGAGTCTGTTGCTAATGTCCCATCTGCCTTAAAGGCAACTGTCGCTTTCATTTAAGTACCTTTTAAGCAATGTATTAGCCCAGCTTGTTATGATCTTATCAGGGTCTCCTGTAATGTTTCAAACGTACCAGTCCTCCTAAATGCTGCCTTTCAAGTATAATTGACATTGAAAAGCCCGCCTGCACACAACTGCTTTTACTCCTATCCTAATGAAAATGCTTTGTCATTTCTGCTGGATTCAGGGCAGGCTCTTGAACCTCAATATCCTCTCCCACGAGGCTATTGAGGGATCTGTTTACTTGCCTCCAAAGATTTTCTAAAATAAATGCATTTTCCAGAAAAAAATGTGATGAATTGGCATTTTCTGACAAAAAGCTGCAGTGAAAAATTTCCCAGTCAGTTCTAGGTTTCAGTCTTCTACAATGTGAGCCATTGGCAGATCACACGGCACCAGCAAGGAGAATGACTGCAGCCTAAATATAAGCAGAAAGGACATTATTCCTTAACAAGAGAGCAAAAGCCTGAAGCAAAAACATGACATTTTCCCTCACATCAATTTGGTGAAAATGCAGTCTGTGGAATTTCCTTATTTTTAACGGTGCGGTGTTTTTTAAAGTGCTTGTTCTGTGGCTGATGGGGCAAAACTCAAACCTCAAATCTCATTCAGCTGGACAACTGCTTCCTAAACGTGGCTTCAGCTGCCTCTCCACCTGTGCAACTGGTAGAGGTTACAGTAATTATGTCCCTCTATCCTCTGCCAGGCTCAACTCAGAGGTCAACCCAACTATGCTAGTGGGAGTGGAGAGCACGTAAGGAATTTCATATCTGCTGCGGTCTGCTGGTGCCAGAATTGGATGGGCCCAAGGGGAGGGGGGAAATATCAGGGGCAGGGGTAGGAAAGAGCTGCCTGTTGAGATGTACGTGTCATTAAACACCCGTGGCTGGCCCACGTCAATTGACATGGGCTTGGGCTTCAGGCCTCTAAAACTGTAGTCTAGCCTGAACTTCTACACCACCATTTTACAGCCCTCCATGTGTCAGCTGACATGGGCCAGCCACGGGTGTTTAAGTGCAGTGTAGGCATGCCCCATGTGGTGCTGGGACACAGGTTGATCCATCCGTCAGAGGGTGCCACAGAAACCGTACAGGCACGTTTGCTAAATTCAAGGGCCATGCGGCCCCAATCCCGCCTTGTACAGTTCCATTCACTTGCTTTGGGAATCAGAAACGTGGAAGCTATTTTTCTTTTTAAATTGTAACCATGACCCAAGTGCTGTGAACGATGATGGACTGAGAGCCTGGGAGACCAATCGTCTTGATGTAGCCTCACAATGAGGACAACCTGAGGAGCTTATCTCCTATTGCCCTTTCTTCCTTGACCTCCCAGGGCGTTGAAAGGATTGAGGATGGGCCTTAGTCAGTACTTGGTCTCTGCTGAAACCCTCCAGATGATGCCTTCTGTGATGTAAAGACTTGTCCTCTAACTCTAAGAACTTCTCACAGAGGGCCACTAAATGAGATGGTGGTAACTCCAGGGAGTATTGACATGGCTGGATTTGAACCCTTGATTTAGCCATGCTCCCTGGCTAGCCACCCACACCTTGACATGGGTTCTGATGCTCAGGTAGGTGTGTTTTTGTTTCTGGGCCTGCAAAAGTTTACTCTGGATCAGTATACCAAAGTTAGACCCTGTGACATTAAAATTGATTATAACCCTAATTAATCTAGCTCCAGAGCAGGGTAGATTATTAACTCATCCTGACTGACTGGCAGACAGGCCCTGTCAATCTGTTTAAATTTAGTAATGTTTCACTACTAGTGAGAGTAGCTAGCAGAACCATATAGATTCCTCATGCCATGCCTACTTTTATTTACGGAATGCCAGAAAGATTGGATGGTAGACAGCTTGACTCTCCTATCCACCAGAGAAGTCTCTTATCGCCTGATGGGAGCAATTGTGAGAGACAGCAACTCCACAGAGCTCACTCTGACAATATGGAGGTAGGGAAGACCAAGCGAGAAGCTACTGCGACAATACCTGCACCCATTAAAAGTACTTTCCCAAGAGAGGTCTGAGTAGCAAACTTCAACCAATGTTTACCTAAATTCAAGGGTGTCTGAAATCTGAATTCAAATTTCAAGTTTGTGTCTTGTACATTCTGGGCTGGGGTATAAACTAAAGATGACATGTCTCCCTCAATCCACAGCAGATGTCGGACCACTCATGTCAGTGGGAAGCTGGGACAAAGATCACGGGTAAAATATGGTCTATCAGTAACACCTGGTCATTGAGTCATTAATTTCTCCAGGATAACATCTAGCATCAGTCTGTTGCTCCATTTTCTCTCTACCCTGTATTACTCTTCCTTCCCCACCCTTCTTTTCTCTGTCTTTTCCCCTTCTTCTTGCCTTTGAGTCTCTCCTCTGTTCTTTCATCTTCAGTAAAAGCTGCTTGAAAAACGGGCTTTTTGCCATAGAAAATAAAGAAAAGGGGGAAGGGGGAGACTCATTTTAATCTTTTTTTTTCACAGAAAAGTTGGAGTTTTCAGTGAAAAAATGAAAACAAAAGTAATTGTGATATAGAAGTTCCCACATTGTCTCCCATAGGCTAGGCTCCCTGGTTAGACTGCATTTTCCATGATGCATCATGGTCTTATCATAGTGAGGGGAGGCAGTTGAATCATGGTGCATTATGGGAGTTGGACTCTGACTGCTAAGCCCAGCCCATGGGGGGGGCGAGGACAAGGACAGGAGGAAACCACGCTCCCAACACCCATGAGGCACCATAGCAAACTATATCCAGTTTTTGTTCAAAATATTCTAATTTTGGGGCACTTCGTTTGTCAAGGAAACATCTAAATTTTCTGTAGAAAGACTTTTTTTATCAAAAACACTGTGGAAACAAAAACTCAATTTCCCCTCCAAAATCAATGTTGATGGAAAATTTTCGACCAACCCTGCCCTACATGTCCAACTCTTTCCTCATCCCCAATTCTGTTCTTTAAAATGATCAGCAGTGAGGCAGCTAATGCTGATAGGTCAGCGTTGATATAGGACTTTGACTGGAATAGGTCTGAATTGGCCATGCTGATTTCCAGAAGTGCCTGTGAGAAGCCAGGCAGAGCAAAAGACATCCCACTAAAATGTCCTTGTACACCAGCTTCTCGCCTTCAGGTGTGGTGCTATGGGGGCTTTTGTAGATTAGCGCCCCCCTTCAGCTGTTCTGATTCCACAACGATCTGTCATTTTCCTCAGTGCATTCCCCTTCTGGGACAAAGAAAAACATCCCAAAATAGTAAACTCTAATGGCTTTTCTGCTGAACTTTAACGATAGGCTGAAATTAGTGGGCGTTAAGCATTCTCTGTGCGTAAATGTTTGGCTGAATTAGGAGTGGCCCCAACAGTAATTCTGAATCAGCTGTTAACTAATAATTAGCTAATAATTAGCAATTAGCTAATAATTCCTTTCCCTTGCTCTTTTGCTTCCCTTTGTGGTTTCTTATGCTTTCTCCCATCATTGCCCAAGGCTTTGGAAGTCCCCACGGCTTACAGCAGGTGAGAATTGGACGTAATGTAAGAGTCACAGATGTTATGGTCAAATGAGCAAAAAATAAAATGTAAGTCAAAATTTGAGCTTCACTTGGATCCAAAAACTCCTAAGGTTTCGGAAATTTTTGACTGTGGGTCCAAACTTTGGGGTTTGTATCCATCTTTAACTAAAAATAACTGAATGATCAGTCCCAATGGTAGTATATTATGTTGTGCCTGCCCATGGTTTGCATGTGTATATATCTTAATGAACCTCGGATGAGTGCATGGCCTTCAACTGTATGGAAAAACGTATTGGCTAAATTATCTTCCCTTCAAAGACCCCATCTTGGGCACCTATCCTTGCAAAAGAGAATTGAATTGTTGCATGTCTTCCCAGCATAGAATCTTCGAAAGTGGAAGGGACCATGAGGTCATCGAATTCAGTCCCCTGAACTCATGGTAGGACCAAGTATCCTCTTAAACCATCCCTGACAGGTGTTTGTCTGACCTGCTCTTAAAAACCTCCAATGATGGAGATTCCACAACCTGCCTAGGAAACTTATTCCAGTGGTTAATCACCCTCAGAGTTAGGAATTTTTTCCTAATATCCAACCTAAACCTCCCTTGCTGTAATTTAAGACCATTGCTTCTCGTCCTATCATTGGTGGTTAAGGAGAACATGTTTATCTTAATGACATTTTAGTGCTCATTGGCATATTCCTCAGCAGCACCCTGCAGACAAATGGGGAGTTTCAGAGGACGAAGCCAGTTGTTGTAGCTGTGGCATTTAGTCTCGTCGGTGGTACAGAGGGCTGGACAGCCCGAACAACTCCCTGTGTAATAGCAGTTGAGCTCCAGTTGCCATGTGCTTTTTTCATGAGGTTGAAGTGAAGATCTTGTTAGCAGTATGTTCTTTATTTTTGTAATGTCGTTCCAATAATCCCTTCCTGGGCTAAATCTAGCGTACAGTAAATAGCATGCAAATCCTAGAAGAGAATGGGTTCTCTGTCTAGTACAGCTAAAATACTGGGCCAAATTCTGTAGACCTGTCAGGGAAATGATTTCATTTCTGTGTGAAAAGTTTCAAGATTGTGATGCTAAAATCGAAACCTCAAACAAATTTTGGTTTGAAACTAAAAATCTTTGGGGGTTTTCCCTTCAAAGATTAATTTGTTGACAAAACCCCATTTTTTCCATGGAAGAGGCTTTTGTCTAAGACATTTTGACCAGCTCTAAAACCCAGTCCTGGTGTAAGCAGGTGAAACTTAACTGAAGCCAAGAGAGTTGATGCAACCCAGCTGTATCCATCCCGTTTTTTCCAACCAGCTCCCAAGTAAAAAATGAGAGTCCAAAGAAAGAATGGGCTATGGAAACTGAACTCCCATTTCACCCTTAAACCTGGTCTCTCGTTGACAGGACAGCACTGGGGCAGATTAGCTTTTCCATTGGATGTGCTGTGGGTAAATAGAGTGCCTCAGTATTCAGCACCATCAGCCTGACATTAAGTCCCAAATCATCATGAGATCTCCTCATCAATTCCTTCCAGTCCACAAGCTTGACAGGGAAGGTCTCTGGGACTGTGTTGCCTGATCTACTGGTTGTTTTGACTATATTGATTATTTGCAATCCATAATTAGCAAAATAATTAAATCTCTGAGGCTCAATTGATTCTACCACTTGATTCAGGTGCAAAAGAGTAAAAATTATTGCCTGGTTGGGAACCCCAATGGGCACAGCGGATTTCAGTATTTTCATTATAACTATTAGTTAAAACATAAATGCTCCAATCCAAACAAGAATGTAGGGGTGGTGCAGGATTAATTTGACATCCCTCTTCATACACATACTCCCATAGGCTATGTCTTCACTTCTTAATATAAGTTGACTTAGCATGTCCCCACTCAAAATTTAAGTCGACTTAAAGGGGACCCTGCCAAATCAATTTAGTCCATCCACACTGGATGCCTAAGTCGACTTGAAGGGGCTAGGTGGACCTGGGACTGGTCCATGGTGGCAGGGTGGGGCACCCCTTGCCAAGTGCCAGGGGGCTCAGCATTTGCCCCATTGTACCTGAGTACAATGGGGGCTGAGCAGGACAGGGACACAGGCAGGGCATTAGTAGTGGGGTGGGCAGGGCTCTGTCCTGTCCTGTGGGGGGCCACGCTAGGCTTTGCCTGTGCCAGCCACCCTGGCAGGGAGGGCAGCGGTGGAAGCCCTGAAGCCCTTTAAGTCGACTTAAAGTCGACTTAGGGCTACTCTGCGTCCACACTGGCTAAGTCGACTTAATAAAGTCAACTTAGCCAGGAAAGTCGACTTAAAACTAGGTTTTATAAAGACAACTTTATTTTTCCTTAAGTCGACTTAAGCTGCTTGTGACAGGCTGCTCCCCAATCCAGTCTGGTGTGCTGCTATGACCACTTGAACCCCGCTCCTGAACCCCAGTTCACCCCGCTCTGCTGGGTAACCACTCACTCCTGAGTCAGTCCACACCAGCCACCAGCGTGTGATTGGTCCCAGGCAGTGGGTGGAAATCCACTAGCCACACAGGCGTTGGTCCCCAAGCAAGCACACCCAGCCCCAGACACTACACTGGGAGCCGCTGCCCTACAGGGATTGGGACCCACTCCCAATCACCTTAGTCTCAAATCCGTCCACTTAACAAAGAAGTGGATTGTGCCCAGCCTCCCACATCCACCCCCTCTAAAGACCACACAGCTTTAGATAAAACAAATACTAGTTTATTGATCAGACTGATTTCAAGTGAGAACATGGCCAATCAAGGCAGCAACATGTTATAAATGAGTCAGGAGTGACCACTATCAAATAAAAAGTATAAACCGCATGTTACTCTAACATCTCTACCTAAACTGACCTCAGAGTCCAAGATTATGCGCATGGTGTTCGGCTGTTTGATGTTTTACAGCCATTCTCTGCCTGTTCTCAGGCAGGGCCCCGATCTTGCTTGAAGTTGGTTGCAGGATGGTGTCCTCTCAGGCCGAAACCCTGCAGCTTCTCCTCCACTCACAGTCTCTGTGTCTTTGTTTTAACCAACTGCTGACAGCCCCTCCCCTCACTGTCCTGTTGTGAGATTCTCTTCACTTCTACCTGAGCCAGGGAGGGCATTAGCATTCTCTTTGACATGTAAATCTCCAGCCACTGTGCTAGAGAGAGTCCTGAGGGTCTGAACCCTGTAACATGCTTCACATCTGTACATACATGTTGCTGTAGGAAACATGGCACCATGGCAGCCACGTGGAACAAGTTCTGAGCATTCACAAAGGAACCTGGTATAGCGTAATTGGCATCAAATCACACAATTACACTGCAAAACTGAACAGAAAAGTTATACAGGTCACGCCCGAGGGCTGCACGGATGTGCATCCCGTCACACTTCTGCTTAAGTCGACTTAAGGAAATTGTAATGTGGACACAGATTAAATTAAGTCGATTTTAGCAAGCTTAAATTGACTTAATTTGTAAGTGTAGACGCACCCATACAGATAGAAGGCCAGTCCACGGTGGCCCTATCCTGTCTCTGGCATGCTTTGTGAATCCAATGCTTCAAGTCTCCTTTCCCTACATCATATTTGGGATATCATAGGACCTCATGGCTGGCAAGAATTTTCTTAAGCGTGTTCTGCATTCGTTCCCCATAGCTAACTTCCTCACCCAAACAATGTTGGGCTCTCCTTATCTTATAGGTTGGTATATTAATTATTCCAGACTTATTAACATATACATTGGTTATTGTTGAAATCTTGTGATTATGTATCTGCTGATGTCCCTATCCTAAAATAATCCAAAACTGGCATCAAATGATGGCTTGCAGTTACCTGTCAGCATTTTATGCAAGGGCTCAGAAAAACAGAATATTGTAAAATTAGCAAAATACTCTATGCCATCTAGTGAGCTAGAGTCACTGCTCGGTAACTTATAAGCCTAGCTGCCTCATGGTTAACAGCTTAAGTTAATATCTTACAGGTTTGGGCCTCTAGGTTCCATGCATTAGTGCTAAATAGGACATCTTAAACTAACTTAAAAAGCTGTCCAGTACTTACTACAAAGGCCTGTTTTCATCTCCGAGTTGTCTACTTCAAGGCAGAATTCCTGACTCCTTTGCAGAACAGTGGGGTTTGCCTGGGGTTCTCCGCTCAGGACGCCCCATCCAGTTCCCTTGCTTTAACACTCACTCCCACTCCGGTTTTCTTCTCTTTATTGTCCCACATGGTCAGCTGATTCCCGGCCCTGTGGCCCTCGGTTGCTTGTGGGGTGGATCTATAGTGGCTCTGCCCACCTCTCCAGGATATCAGATGTGCTGATGCCATGTTCTACAAGTCTTGAGACCTTTGTCAACCTCCTCCTGGCATCTCCTCTGCCTAAGGAGCTGTGCATGGGCCATCTAGCAGTAGATGGCCCAGTTAGAGTTGGCCAGCCCTCTTAGCACTTTGTTTTCAAGCCCTGTGTGCCAGCAGTTCGCCTTCTGTGAGGCAGCTTCCTCCTTCCTCTTGCTTTCAAATGCAAATTTTTCAGTCATATAAAATGTTATCATAAAGAATTTAACAATGTTATTTTTAAAACCTCAGGCAAACTCATGTCTTGTCATTATATTCAGTGCAGGGGGGAAATTCTTTGAAAATACAGGGAAATTAAATTGAGAAAATGACTTGTTAAGACTGTGCAGTGTAAATAACAGAAAGGCAGGGATTATGAAAGTGAGGGTCCCAACAGGACCCTTAAACTGGCTGGGAGGTATTATTTCTCTTCTTCTTCTTCTGGTACCACATTCCTCTTACTGTCAGCAAATAAATAGCAATTGTGTGTTCCACTAAATGGACACCACAGATGAGGCAGTGTCGCCTAGTGGATAGGTAACTGAGGCTCAGAAGACCTAGGATCAGTTTTTGGCTCTGCTGCTGGCCTGCTGGGTGAGGTTGGGCAAGTCGCATTTGTGCGTAGTTCCTCAGGTCTCCCCCCCACACCCCCAGCATCTGTAAAATGGGGCTAATGAAGCTCCTTTGTAAAGTACTTTGAGATCTAGGAATGAAAATGCACTATAGAAGAGCTGGGTGTAGTGTGTCCAAGGCAGTTTTGCTGTGGGAACTCCCATTTGCATTTCCTGACTTTTTGTGTGGCAGCAATGTAGGGTCGGTGGCTTTTTAGCATTTCTTAGTGTCTGTTCCTTGGTTGAGGAGTCCCATGTACTCTGGAAAGGGTTATTAGCTCATGGGACTGTAGCCTTATACACTCTGGAGTGATTGTAACATATAAGACTGGAGTGGGATCCCAAATTGTAAAGTGGATTCTTTCCTGAGTGACCCCAGAGTCACCACTCTGGATTGATGCTGATCTCCTTTGCAAAGGGAGGCTGAAGTATCTCCCTCCAGAGTCTGCTGACACCACCACAGACAACGTCACTGTGACAAGAGGGGCTGACTCCCCCTCACGTTGTTAGGAAAGGACCCAACTCTCAGGTTTCAGTGGGAAGCCTAATTCCAAAGGGGTAGCCGTGTTAGTCTATTGTAGAAAGACAACAGAGTCATGTGGCACTTTTAAAGACTAACAGATTTATTTATCGCATGAGCTTTCGTGGGAGAAAATCCCACTTCGTCAGACGCTTTGAAGAAGTGGGAAGCCTGTTTGACTCAGTCATGGTGATGTCTGAATGGATCTGCCAGTAATTTTAATGAAAGTGAATCCAAACTCATTGCATCATGAGGCTTGATGAATCCGAGTTATTTACCAGCCGACAATATTTTCCAGCTCAAGAATTGCTGCTTCGATAATTTATGTCTGGTAATTTCAACATTATACACTCAAAGAAAAGAGTAAAAGCTTAATTCATTTACCATGAATACCAGCTGGCTTCTTGGTTTATTACAGTAATTTCTCCAAAGAAAGCAACTATACAGAAGACATTATTTCAAGCGGCAACGCTAGAGAAAAAATTATACAATAACATAAATGAAAAAAAATAATTTATTGGCTTCCCAGCTACCCAAGGAAGAAGGCAAAAGTCACATGTCAGGTGTTATTCCTTTAGTCAAAATTCTGGGTTCTCTCTTCCCTACCAAATACCAGAATTGTGGTACTTGAATAACACAAACTTGGAAGCAGATGGAGAATCTAATTGGGACTGATTTTGATTACCAGCATTATCTATTATACACGCTCCATTGTCTCTTGGGTTTGTCTATTGTTAAAATTGTTTGAAAGACGATAACTGTAGGCATGAATATACATGATGGATGCAGGGATGAACACTGTGCTGCTCAGCATTCTGGTTTGGAATCTGGGTTTCATAGATGTTATTCTGGAAAAAATTGTCGCTGAGCCACAGCTTCCTGCCAGAGCAAATAGGTTCACTGGGGACAGGACATAGCCCATCTGCCCCTCACAACTTTCTCATCTGCCAGCCCCTCTTGCCACCACCCCTCCTCATCTCACATAGATTCCTAAGAAACTGAACTTTTTAGCCAGCGTCAAAGGGAAGTGCTGCTTCCTCTCCTGACCCATAATAACAGGAGGGAGTTTCCTCTCCAAGGTAATTGGAGGACCAGCTGTGCACCACTGGGAGATGGTGTATCATAGCTACAACATCCTTCAAAAGGGCCCTCTCTGGCCAATTCAACATAGCCCTGAACCATCAGCATTCTCAACTCCAGACAGCCGACCGACCCTAGAGACATTTGAAGGCAGAGGGAAATGGAGGGGCTCAGCCCTCTCTCCAGCAGCAACTTGAGATCTGGGGACTAAAGAGAGATCCATGTGGAATTTGGACCAGGATTCAAACTCCTCCAAGGTCCAAGTGAATTTGGATCAACTATTGTGCTTCAAATGCCTTCCTCTGGGGCACATAGCACCCCTGAAAATCAGGCCACTCGTAGATATGCCTAGATATGGACATGGGTACTTACTTCACCTGAGCCAGCTGAGAATGAGGAGTTTGGCTTTCAGATCAGAATGAGAGTGAGACACAAATTGAGAAGAGATGTTTTTTGACTAGACTAATAAGAGCCGGCATTCACAGATGGGGAGACACATGAAAGCTGTTCCAAAACACAGAGACAGTGCTGAGAGATCCTTGGGGCAGCAGCTGTGTCTCCTTACCTGACCCTACAGCACTGGGTGTCCTGGGGCGTAGTCAGCAATAATGGGGGATACCAAGGAGAAGGCTCTTCCCCCACAGTGGCCAGACTATGGGAAAAGACAGAAAAGGCAAGTGTTAGATAAAGAGAGTCAGAGATGCAGGGAAAGAAAGAAAGAAAAAGGTGGGGTGGAAAAGAAAGATAATCAGTGAGGGAAAGGGTTTTAAATCTGCAAAACCCTGTTCTGTGTTGTCCTCCTTTCCTTCTTCTCCTCCTGCCCCTTTCCCCTTCACTGCTATTTCTGTGTCCATTACAGGGTTTCATTCCACTGCAAGGCTATCAGGTGAGCGAGCTGACCCCTCATCCTGAGGAACCAGGGAAACACCTCTTTGAAATTGCCCCAGGTAGGCCAGCATTTCCTTTTCCTTCATACCTGACCTGGTCCTGTTCACAACCCCAGTTACCATGGTATCCGAGCAGCAATGGGTCTGTTCAGAGAGATCTGGCACCCTGTGCTCAGCATCCAGCCACCTGGTTCTGTTTTAGAGCGGGTCAGACATACTCTTGTCTTCCATGTTCCAAAGGGGGAGCCGTGTTAGTCTACTGCAGAAAAATAACAGAGTCCTGGGGCACTTTTAAAGACTAACAGATTTATTTATTACATGAGCTTTTGTGGGAGAAAATCCCACTTCGTCAGACACTTTGAAGATGGGAAACTTACAGAATGGGAGGAAATTAAATGCAGGGGAGTGTATGACACAGGATCATGTCAGGCTGTAACAGCAAATCAAAATAGGTGTTAGGATTCAAACACTGGGGAACAGCACAGAGGCAGATGAGGTCAAATCACCTGTTGTAATGAGAGAAAAATCCATAGTCCCTGTTTAACCCAAGGCAACTGAGTCAAATTTGCATATAAGTTCGAGTTCTGCAGTTTCTCTTTGAAGCTGTGATTTGTTGTTCATCTGTTTCAACACAGCTATTAGCAAGTCTTCAATGGAGTGAGCAGAGAGATTGAAGTGTTCCCCTACTGGTTGTTTAGTGGTGCGATTTCTGATGTCAGATTTGTGTCCATTTATATTCATATGCAAATTCGACTCAGTTGCCTTGGGGTTAAACAGGGACTACGGATTTTTCTCTCATTACAGCCTAATAAATGCACGTCACTGAATGTATATGGCACTGGTCGATGTGGCCTGGAGTTGTCCCTGTCCTCTAACACCACACCTGTGCCAGGTTGTGTGTGGCCCAAGACGTCATTGTTTTGTGCGTGCTATTTGAAATGGCTTTGGTTCTGTGCAGCTATCTGCCATCAGTACACAACTCTTCCGACGGGGCTAGAGAGGAGCGGAAGGGTAGATGATCGTATGGCTAAAATCCAGGTGTTGATATCAGGAGAATCTGGGTTCAGTCATCCACTCTGACCGAGGCAGGCTGCGTGACTGGGAGAAACATCAGCATGCCGTGACTCAGTTTCCCCATTGCAGGATGGGGGTTATGTACTTGCAGGGATAACAATACTGACTCCTCTTCATAGCAGAGATTGGGATAACAAGTGCGATTTGTATCTGTTAATGCTTTTACTGTGCTCAGCTGCGACTGGAGGGGAGAATTTTTTACAGAAAGATATCTAAGGGGAAAGTACACTGCTAATCCTGCCGCCATCAGGCATCTGAAGAAACCCAGCGTCTCACACAGCGGGTGGCTGGAAGCTTCATCTTACCTGGGCAGCAAGGAAACGCTGCGGCTCCATAAAGGCTTTCCTGGCTCGAGCTACCTGCGAAGAACTGTGTGATTAATAGCCAGGGCTGCGGCAGTCTAGTTCCCAGAACTGCTGCTCGGCCTTTATTAGCTTTTCTATGCCGCAGGCTGCCGTGAAGTTGGCTGCTACAGCACGAACCCCCTGTGTTGAACTGAGTATCTGCTGAGTCACATGATGGGCACTTCGTACAATTCATGTTTCATTCAGTCCCTTCCCAGCTGGGGGCCGGGTTACCTCGGGATAGGAGAGAGATTGCAAAGCGAGCCTGCAGCCAGAGAGCTGGGGGTGTGGATCGGTGACCCTCCCTGCACTAAAGCAGTGATGAGTCGTTCCTGTGCTAGGCTCAGCCAATCCACAAGCCAGGAGCTGGTCTGCTGACTCTCAGGGCAGGTATATAAACCGCCCAGGAGCCTGTGTATCACTTCGTGGCTTGGGATTCTCTCCTGCCCTATAGTGGAGACAGACTCCGTGGCCTCAGCCTGCTCCATCTGCCTTGTTCTGATTCTAGGCCCCATTGCCCATCCACATCCTAGTTTCTGGTAGACTGGGAGGGGCAGGTCCTTCTGCTCTTGGTGAAAATAGGGACATCTGCTTTAGCCCAGAGGGCACAGCAGGGTTAGGAATGGAGTTTCTATAGGATTGTGGCGGATCAGACTCCCCTGTAAGGCCTCAGGCCATTCGGGCAGAGAGAGAGGCACGCTGGTAGGTCAGATTTGAGCTAGGAAGCAGACAGACGTGATCCATGGTGTTAGCATGGGTTACAAGAGCACCCAAGGCTGGGAAAATGCGGGGAACCTGCAACACAGTGATATGCTGAGAAACGTACGGTCTGGTCTCCCTACGATCTGTGGGAGCTTTGCTGGAATAACAATGGCTCCCGGCCTCTGGTCCAGTGTCCCTTGGGTTATGGATTGCCCTGATAGGGTCAGCAGATGTTAAACGGCCCCCAATACTCCATTCTCAGGGGGCAAAGATCTCTGGGTTGGCAACACTTACCTTGGAGGTTGAAGCTGGAGGTTAAGGGACTGTTGAGACCAAAGGAGGCATAAAAGAGAGGGGCTGAGGACACAGTTAAGTTGCTTAGCTGTGGAGAAGTTGAGCAAAAGTACAAGCCTTCCCAGATACCCAAACAGCCCTGATGGTAACCAGCCACTACACTGCCTCCCACCCCAATGCGCCTGTTGCATCAACCGTGATGGATAAACACACTAGCCAGGTCCTTCCAGTAACACCGCTATTTACACTGAAACTCGGTGGTGAGAGAGTTAACAGCCCCTCGAGCTGAATGGGGCAGTTCACTCCACCCCTTCGAACAGTTGTTTCAAGCTGTCTGCAGACTCAAACAGACATCAGCGTGTCAGTTAACCATCCACATGTGAGGCCACTGGGTCTTCAAAACCACAAGGGCTTTGGGAACCCTTTTAAAAAGAAAACGTAGCCACGGAATTACTGCGATTTTACGGTGTGGTCTACAAGAGATTGTCTTCTTTCTATTCAGCTACCTACACTCACACAAGTTCCAGTCGCATCCTGAACACTAAACAGGGCTGCTCCTGGCTTCGATAGTGTTCACTTTGGTATATTTTATTAAGTGACCAGAATCCTCCAGTGTTGTCCTTTAAATGAAAAGTTATTATTAACCACAGTCATTGCCTGATGTCTGATCAAAAATGAATCATCAGGACGCTACAGTTCTTCTGCAAAAAACGAGAGTCCTGTGGCACCTTATAGACTAACAGATATTCTTCAGCATAAGCTTTCGTGGACTATAACCAACGCCGAAGAATATCTGTTAGTCTATAAGGTGCCACAGGACTTTCGTTGTTTTTTGCTGTACAACAGACTAACACGGCTCCCCCTCTGGACAGTTCTTCCGCAGCATTGTCCAACGGCCTGTGGAGGACAGTCTGGTAGTTCTTCTTGGGCATCTTTGCCTTTGGTTCTCATTGAGAAGAATTCAAATGATTTTGATGTAGCATTAATAATAAGAGTGACTCAGCACAGACAAGATGAGCTGTTTTCCCGAGGCAGCTTGGTCTGTATAAATTGCTGGGTGGATGTATAGATCTGTAGTTCCCTGGACTTCAGAAACAGAAGCTGGGTGCTTCTACTGTCTTCCAAGCAAATCCACCTGACACAACACTTCCCTGCCAGTCCCGTCTGTGAGTCTGGACCTCTTAGCTGTTGGAACTCACTGTGGCTGCAGTGCTCTAATATTCTAGTTGAGCGGTTTTCAACCTTTCACAGGTCATGACACACCAGTCTATTCCCTCCAGGTCAAATCCAGCCATCTCCCCAACTCTCTGTGACACACTTAGCTCTGACCCAGTTATGTGTCCCGACACAGTGGTTGAGAACTGCTGCTCTAGTGAAATGAATAGAAATGTTATGACTCTGGGGGGTGAGATGGGGATACGGAGCCTTTCCTCACTAAATCACAGCCTGGGAGAAAATGCTGTGTATCTTCCGCAGCACGCTGCTCCCCCTCTGCGACTAATAGCGTCTCATGCTGGTACGTTTACCCTTTAGCTAACGGCAGGCTGTCTCAGGGGTATCCCTTTTCATGGCTGTCTTTCAGTGCACACACCGGCTCTCAGGAAGAAGGTCTGCTTTAACAACTTCAAACAAATCAACACACGGCCCATTGGGAGTGGAGCATTAAGCCTAAATAGCTTCATAAATAATTTCCTGCTAGCAGAGTGCTATTAAACCATCTTTGCCAGCTGTTCCTGGGTGATTTTCCTTAACTCTTTATATTCCTTAAGCCCAGTGTCTATCAACAGGAAATATATGCAGCCCAATGTAGAAAGCTTTGTAACATGCACCCTGCTGCTTGGCTGGTGAAATATATAACAATTAGATTAGGGAGGGTCAGTTAAGGCTTCATTTTATCAACCCAACTTTCAGCTTTTTCCACTTAGCCAGCCAGGTGTTAGAGCATGCTCCGCTGTTGAGGGCCCTCCTTCAAGACGAGAGAAAAGTCCAGAGTTCTTGTGACCACTGAAGACCCTCTGGCACTCTTTGCCAGGGCCATTTTGTTGGGCACCGGCGCCCTGGCCAAATTACAGTGTAGAGGAATTAAATTCTGCCTTCCTAAGGTTTCCTGCCAATTTCAGTCAGAAGCAGTGTTATTCTTCTCCTTCTGCCCTGTTACTACATGTTGCATGGTGGGATTACACCCCGGAGATAGCTGTACTTCACTGCGGGGTGAATGAGCTGATTTATGTATGTCTCTTTTATACATTGCTTTGGCATTCTTCAGGATTATCAGTGTTAGAGAAATGAGCCTAATGGATAGAGTTCTGGAATGGACCTAAAGAGACCTGCCGGCTATGCCTAGCTCTGCCACTGATCTACTGGGTGACCTTGGGCAAGTCACTTTGCCGCTCTGTGACTCAGTTTCCCCACATGGGGATATAATCCAGACTGCTTCTATAAAGTGCTTTGAAATTTAAAGATGAAAAGAGGTAGGTATTATTCTACAATATAGTACAATAAAAAGGAGAAAATACACAGCCATTTAAACTAAGAGCTCACGCTATCCTGTAGGTCGCAATAAAAGGGAGTTTCAGGGTTGGCACTTACTAAGTGGGTAGAAAGAAATCAGAATCCCTGAACGAGCTATGTGAGGGTTCGTTGCTTAGGTCCCGATCCCTAACGGCTGCCACGAGGAGTCTCCTTGAGTGTAGCTAGTGGACTCCCCTTACATGTCAGAGTTTGCAGAGCCATGACTTGTCTGATATATGGCCTCACTCCCTAAATGGGCTGACCACACGGCTGAATTCTGGTGTTGCCCCACTCGGACTGCAGTATGGCCGTGCTGAAGTTGGGCGAAGTGGCCTGTGCCTATGGGTATTGTTTGGCTGCGATGGCAAGTCGCATCGCCTCCATCAATATTCCCAGCGCCTCCTCCCTCCTGACCTTGTGCGTCTGAGTTTCCAGGAGTCCGAGTGTCTGCGGAGGCTGCACATTTTCCTTCACTCTCATAATGGGAGGAGTACATTGATGGCTCTCCAGGGGGGCAGAAAGCCTCTTAGGGGCAGCATAGCTATGCTCATCTCATTTGTCTCGCCTCTGTCCGAGACGCTGCAGCAGAAGCAGAAATCTGCTCATGCAGGTCACTCATGCGGCTTCTCCTAAGCTCGATACTTTATTAAGGCCAGATCTGCCTGTCATAGACTCTGAGGCCAAAAGGGATCATTATGAACATCTACTCAAGTAGTTCCCAACCTTTTTGGCTCAAGGATCACAGATATCATTTTTACAACCCTGACAAGCCGCTGGTCTCTGCGAGCATCCCCCCCGTGCACGCGCACACACACACACACACACACACACAGCCAGATGGAAGGAGCTGAGTAAGGAGGCTGCAGAAGGAAAATCCCACACGTCCTGTAGCCCCGTGCGCTCCGCCTGGGTCCCTCGGCAGTGGCTCCCTTCAGCAGCCAGCAGGAGGGGGAGCCACGGGCCACTTTGAAAACACCCGTGGGCCACCGTTGGCCCCCCAGCCTCAGGTTGGGAACCACTGATCTAGTCTGAGCTCCTGCATAACACAGGCCAGAGAATTTCCCCTGGTGGCTCCTGTACTGAGCCCCAAACATGTGGAACAGTCCTGCCGTGACTCCAGGGCAGCAGAGAGCATTACTAACAGGGATGATGTGACGAAGATCAGGCCTGAAGTTTTAGCTTTGTGAAGGACAAAATGAATGCTTTTACCAAACCTCCACTGAAAATTTGTGTGTCTTGTCCCCGCTGCTCTGGGCCACTGGATTCCCTGCTGTTCCTAGACAGGCTGGGCTCAACCCACTTTCCCCTGCTCTGCTTGGAAATCCCACCGCCTCGCTCAAGGAGGCTAACTTGAGGAGAGACAGATAGAGATGTTTTCAACGTATGCTCGCTTTGCAGAGAATTCTCAGTGACACATTGTGAAAGGGTTACATTTTTTGAAGCCAGTTGCGCCCTACATCCTTAGGAGCCGGGTCCTGCCCTCTTGGTAAATCAGCCAATGACAGTTGGCCCCACACTGTGATACAATTTTCCCATTCCCACCTCGGAAGTTGGGAGGCTCTCGGGGGACGTTTTAGGTGTGCTTCACATTGGCCTGACTCTGTCCCTCATAGACTTCAGCTGGAAGAGTGTAGGCCAACACTGAGTGCTGTTCAAACCCCACCCAGGAAGGAAGGAGGGTGGGCATTAGCCTACGAGCTGCGAGACCTAGGTAAAATCCCCTGCTCTGCCACAGACTTCCTGTGGGGCCTTGGGTAAATCACCTAAGCCCAGAATGTAAAAGGTGCTTCAGCATTTCAGTATTGCACCAGTTTACTGATTTAGGAACCAGAATTATTTTCCAAAGGAATTCAGTCCCTTAAAAGTCTGGACTTCCGGGCTTGTCTTCTGACTTCTCTATAGGGATATGATTACAGGTGCACACTTATTCTGGAGTTACATGGTTGCAGTCACGCCGGTCAGTTTCCCCATGAAGACAAGCCTGTAATCTCTGTAGCTCAGTTGCCTGTCTCTGAAATGGGGATAATGCTCGATCTTATAGGGAGGCTGTGACCATAATCACATTAAAAACAGAGCTTCTTAGTTACTATGGTGACACGCCAGGGATCATGGACACACCCGGAGTTTCTCCGGCAGCTCTTTCAGTTCCAGATGAGCTCAGATGAATTAATCTCTTCCGTTAAACTCTGTAGCTTCCCTCGGTGACCTCCAGCCTGCTCTGACCGTTGAGTCTTCAGCCATTACTGTAGATGCAGGATGATGTTTAGAACTTAAGCAGGGACAGGAGCATCACGGCTGCTTTCTCCGGATGAAACAAACATTTGATTTATTTCAGCCATGTAAATAGTCCACCCCACAGACATCCCAGGGCATTAGTAGAAACAGACCATTAACTGGCTAACCGTGGGCATTAGTTATGCACTGCCATTTGTCCAGTGCGCTGGTGAAGGTAGGGACTGTACAGAACTGAGCCAGGGTTGGGCGGGAATGGCTAGCTACAGCGGCGAAGGCTAAAGTGGTGGGGAGAGACGGCTGCGGAAATTGCAGTTGGAAAATGGAGAGAAGGGGGGAAATTGGGTCCGACCAAGAAATCCCCCATGTTATTTCTGCAAGCTGGTAAGCTCACTCACCAGCCCATGCACCGCAGATAGAGAAATCCAATCCCTTTTCTTCAGGACTTCGGTTTTATTTCCCCAAAATAAAAACTATCTAGCAGAAGCATTCTAGGAGGTTTGAAGAAAATGTCGTTCTCAGAAAGTCTGGAAGGCCCACAAAATTCTACAAAGGTCCAGAACACTGTAGGAGGTCAGTGAAAAATGAATCCACATATGGAACCCCTGAAACATTTTTCTTCCAACAGGCTATTTTCCATTTTATTGCTATCAGCAAAAAGCCTGGCACTCTGGGTGATTGCCTGGATCACTGTTTAATCCGGCCCTTTGTAGACCTAGTCCCTTTATCCGGCCTCTGTGACCAACAGCTCTTACGCCCCACTGAGCTGCTTCGGCCACGTCTACACGAACACTTATTCGGACAAAGCTTTTGTCGCTCAGAGGGGTGGAAGAACCCATGCCTCTGAACGAGGTCAGTTTTGCCAGCATCGGGGCTTTTGTGGACAGCGCTGTGTGGGTGGGAGAATGCTCTTCCACCCACAAGGCAACTACCCAAACCTCCCCCAGCTGCGCATGACAGGCCGCGCAAGCTTTTCGCTTTCCTGTCTCGCATGTTGTCTCCTTTCACTCCAGATTTGAGGCCTGCTTTTATGTCTCACCCTTACGATTGGGGCAGCCGCCTTCTCTTCCTTCGACTCCCTTCTGGTCTACCTGCTCTGCAGCCTTTCCCCTGCCCCTTTCATGCCTAACGGTGCAAAATCTTCACACCCTCTTAGCACCAGCGTAATGAGCAGGGTAGACAGTGAGGCGCTGGTTGGCGTGGAAAGAAATACCAGGGTATATAGCCTCCACGGCTCTCCACGCGTCCACGCTGTGCCTTGACTACTCGGCTATTTATACTGCCGCACCCTGCTAGAGCCTTTCCCCACTGCCTCCATCCCCACCGGAGCCTTTCCCCGCCGTGTGTAGCTCCACACCAGTGCAGATGCTGCAGCATGTCGCATCTCGTCGCCACCTCGGTGCGTCTCAGCAACGGGGTTATCTGAGGGGAAGGGTTGGCCTGTGCTTTAGGGCACGCAGATCAAACAGAGAGCAGGCAGATTGCTCCCCATACTGCTAGTGAAGGAAACTCGGCCCCAACAAGTTAAATGTTTCAAGGTATTTATTTAAGGGAAAAAATCCAGAAAGCTACAGCGGTGTTTTTGATGCAGTTGGCGTGCTTGTTAGTGCTGGTAGCTGAACCGCTTTAAAATATCCCGACTTGAAATACCAGCTGGGAATTGCTCTTCAGCGTTAAGGTGGGAGAAAGAACCCACCTGTCCTTTGCACGCAGCCTGCACCAAGGTGGGAGAGGCAGAGCAGAGAAGGGACCTCTCTGACTTCTAACAGGAATGCTAATTGGTAAAGTGCTATCTGGCATGTTTATGAACACCATTCTTTCTGAAAGATACACTAATGCCAGTTTGAAGTGGCAGCTGGCCCTCTGTCAAACAGCTGCAGGGATCTCCCACGCAAAGCTCTCCTTGTGCTTACATCTGAAATTCTCCAAAACCGCTACTGTGCTATCAGGGGGCACCAGCTTGCACAGGGTTTTCTAAACAAGATGCGGGAAAGATTGACAAAGATGCAGCACATAGCCTTGGGCAGAACAGTTACGATTTGTATTTTTCTTCTTAGTGTTTTACGCCACTAGATAGAAATGTTGTTTTGGGAATTGGAACTGAATTTGAAAAGTGTTCATTAACGTACCCTGTGTGTTTTGAAAGAGCCTGCTAAATAGGGCTGATGTTTTCAAAGCTGCTGATGCATCCTGGTAGCTCAACTTCCATTTATTTTCGTGGTGTTTAAGGGTCTCCTCCCGCAGATGTGCTTCACTTTACCCTCCTGCGCTGTCCTGTTGATGTAAGTGTAACTCATATTTTACAACCTTTCAACTCAAGTGTTGACTTAAAATGTTCGCTAGCTCAGCCACAAGATCTGAGCTGGAGGCAGGAATCAGTGGGGACACTGTGTTACACAGTGGATGATCACAATGATCTCTTCTGATCTTGAAATTCTATTAATAAAGTTGAGCACATATAGACATTTATGCGGGAGCTGTTTAGCTGCCGTATTTCAAAAGAGCTCAGCATGCAACAGCTTATGGGGAGAATGACTGGTGCAAATGTGGAGTCACTTCAGTGGAGTCGCACATGACTTGCTGATGTCGGGTTTTGCCGGCAGGGCTCATTGCTTACAGTTGGTCTGTACAGCACCAAGCAAAACAGGCCCCCAACCCGGCTGAGATCGCTCGGTGTGCTCCTGTAATACAAATGAACAGTAACCAAATAACTGGCCAGACCCCAGCCCTCCTACTGTTTGTAAGAAGTGCAGCCTTCCTTGTTTCCTTCAAGAACCTTTAGATGTGACATGAACCTGGCTTTTTTCCAGACAGAAAATAGAATTCAGGTCATGTGAATTAGAACTTGTATTTTTAACCAGCTGTAAACATTTACATTCCCCAAGGCTTCCTTCCCCCATCTCTATTTTCTTGGCAGGTGCAGAACCCCCATGCACGCACATTCTTTCAAAGGCTGACTTGAATCTCAGCCAGCGTAGGCAGATTACTTTGTAAATCCGGATTATAGTGTGCTTGACATCCATAAACTATCCCGGATCTAATTGCCAACCACTTAACAGGTTGATATCTGCACCCCCACCTGGTACCAGCAAGGCACTATGCTGAACTTGAGATTTGTTTGGCTGGTTTGGCTTTTAAAGAACCAGGTGCCTGATGTTAAACAAGTCTGGGGAAAAAATAAGTGGGGGCTAATAGAGTGAGAGTGGGAGTGCCCTACATTACTGGGAAGGTCTGGGAGGATAGGCTAGTAGAGAACCCATCTCTCTTGCACTGATGGATAATCTTACAATCCTTTTAGGCCATCGCAGAGTCTGATCTGTGCTTTTAACATGGCCAACCTGTGGCTGCTTCAACACTGGTAGACTGTTCAGGGCCCGTCTGGACTAGGGACACGTGCACAGCGTAGCTAGACAGTTGCAAAGTTCCTGTGAAGATACCAGGCTCCTGTAGTTGGACAGTGACATACGTATGGCGCTAATGCAAGGCATTTTTTGTAGGATTGCACCAATCTAGTTACACTGATGTAGCTAAATCTATCAGTGAGAACATCTCTTAAGGAGACCGTCCCTGAGAGCTAATGGGGAGATTTTTGGTTTGTATCACTGTGTCTGCATCATGTGGACATAAGGTGATCCGATGTCCCAGTTTTATAGGGGCACTCCCGATATTCTGGGGTTTGTCTTACACTAGCATCTGTTCCCCCACTCCACCCACCACCATCCTGATTTTTCATACTTGCTGTCTCGTCACAGAATGGGGCCTGCAAGCCTAGCAAAAAAATCTCATGACAACAAACATTCTCATGCAAATTCTGTGGCTTTTGATTTCTGGTGAACAAACCCAGAGTTCAGTGGGGTTTGTGTATAGCCCTCATTTCGATTCCTGTACATTCAGAGACCCTGACTGCTCATTAGTTTTTACCGACAGCATCACCCAGTGGACAATGGTCACCCCCCACACCTTATTGCCAGTCTGGTGACCCAAACGCATCATAGGACAGAGTCTCTGACAGTGGGACATGACACCATGTTCAAGGTATTTCTTTGGCATGAGAAATTCTCCCCCATGGATATTATTAATATGAGCTTGTTTGAGGCCCGAGGATGTATCACAGGGGCCTTTATCACTATGAATGTGGAGATGTGAAGTTTAATGGTGGGAGGTGGGAGAACAGAAAGGAGGAAGGAGTAGCAGGCAACACAGAAGCTGCAAGCCTAGATGGAGTCTACATTTGAGTTTCCTTAATTCGACGTAAGCAGTTCCTTAAATTGAATTAAGGAAAAGTTAGTTCGAATTAGTAAAACCTCGTTTTACTTCAAACTAATGCTTAATTCGAACTAGTTAGTTAATTAAGTCAATGTGGCCATATTAGTTCGAACTAACGGCTTAGTTCAAACTAATCGGCGCATTGAGCTTAATGCAACTGACTAGTTCCAACTAAGCAAGCGCCCTGCATGGCCATGGCTAGTTCGAACTAGCATTCTAGTGGGGCCTTGCTACTTCGAATTCAGTTAATTCAAAATAACTAAAATTAGTTTGAATTAGTTAGTTTGAATTAACTTATCCGAACTAACTTTGGTAAGTGTAGACATAGCCAGAGAGACTCTCAGCTGGGCAGTGCTGTCCTCTCACTTCCTATTGTTAGGTTGGTTACCTCTGGATCCAGGAACCCGACAATTAAGAAATAAGAACGACCACACACCAATGGTCCATCTGTTCCAGTGCCTTGTCTTCCGACAGTGGCCAATGCCAGGTGCTTCAGAGGGAATGAACAGACCAGTGCAGCTATCAAGAGATCCATCCCATCATCCAGTCCCAGCTAATGGAGGTCAGAGCTGTAAAAACACCCAGGCGTCGGTTGTGTCCCAGACCACCTTGGCTAATAGGCAAGGCATGGTGGGAGAGCAAAGTAACCTGTTTGTTTATTCAGCTGCTGTATTGCTTCTTGCTCTGAGCCTCTCTATTTTCCCCCCATAGGGATCTTGATACATACAGACGTCCTGTAGTGATCAGGCACGGAACACACATAATTACATGGCGTCCATTAGGGTCCTCCCCGCTTATGGATTGTTCCCCCCCATATGCCTAACATGTTTAAATTGCAAGTGTGACTAACGAGGTCAGAATAGAGCACTCCAGACAGACAGAGCGTTGTTCTTACCCTTAACTATCAACTATTTCAACTGAAGAGTCTCTCAGCTAGTTTCCTTTGGTGCCCAGGGTAGCAGCTCTCAGGTTCTGGAGTAGACACTTGAGCAGATGCTTCAGATGACAATTCAGGTTCTGGTTCCAGCATGTTTACGAATCTGCTCAATGTGGCGAGGCGACATCACATCAGGTGCGCACCTTCTGAACGTAGGGTACCTTCTCAACTTGGAGATATCTTTCTTGGCTTCCTTCAGGGACTTCCTGTTTCTTGGTCTCCCCCTGATCCTTCCTGGTCCCCACGAGCTGCCTACCCTCTTAATTGGCCCCATGGGAGCACCTGCTGTGACACAGGGCAGCTGGAAATATTTTGTTTACTGCGGCCAGCCATTCAGTGGCAGATAGACCCAGTGGTGTTGTGCATGAGCTGTGTGATACATCCTATAGCTGAGGTTCTGTAAACATTTCCATTAGAACCCAGCATTCACGATTCCTTGCACTTTTTATCTGGTAGGCTGAAATCCTTCTGCCTGAATCGGTTTGGCAAGTTTGAACTACCGTGGGTCTGCGGTTGGAGATGCTCAAGCCGTGTTCCAGCCTCTTCTTAGTATCATGTTCCCATGTGACCAGGTGCTGTAGATGTTCACATGCAGGAGGAGGGGGGTTACAAGACAATCTCTCTGTTAAGATGGGGCAATGCTATAAAACAATTTGAAAGCATTGATCCTGAAGTCGAGGGGTGGGGGAGATTCAGCACCCAAAATCCTCTTGGAATTGCAGGTTTTTGGAATTTTCTGGGCTAGAAACAGCTTGACATGTTCCAAACTCTTGTTCCTAGACCTTTGATCAAAAGAAAACTTTTGATTCCTATGGGTTTTTTTTTTTAAAAATGCAAGCCATATGGCATGAACACTTCTTTACTATATGCAACATCCTTTTATAGCACACAGGATGGCTGGCTGGATGCTACTGGCAGCATATAAATGCTGTGGGGGTGATAAATCACATGAAAGAAGGAGGATGAGAGACAATAAAATTTTTGTGGCTCCATGAATTTGATGCTGTACACATCTCCCATATGCTGCAATGAGATTTCTGTCGTCCTTTCAGGGTACGCCTATACTGCAAGCAGACACCCACTCTCAAGCTTGTGGGGCTCAGGCTAAGGGGCTGTAGAACTGCAGTGTAGACCTTCGGAGTCATGCCAGAGCCCAGACTCTTGGTTCTGCAGAGTGGGAGGGCCCCAGCCCACACTTGGACATCTGCCCTGCAATTAAACAGCCTCTTGGTTGAGCTCCAGAAGACTGACGCATGGGCCAGCTGCAGGTTTGCAATGGCAACGTAGACGTAGCCTCAGCTAGATTCACCTGCTGACCGTGCCAAGATACAAGCAGGATGATTCATAGACTTTAAGATCAGAAGGGACCAATATGATTATCTAGTCTGACCTCCTGCACAATGCAGGCCACATAACCTCCTGCAATAAACCTCTAATCTAGGACTGAGTTATTAAAGTTCTTAAATCATGATTTAAAGACTTCAAGATACAAAGAATCCACCAGCAAGTGACCCATGCCCCAGACTACAGGAGAAGGCAAAAACCCTCAGGACCCCTGCCAATCAGGGTGAAATCTCCCTCCTGACCCCAAATATGGCAATCAGCTAGTCCCTGAGGACGTGGGCAAGACTCACCAGCCAGACACTCAAAAAAGCATTCTCTGCACCAATACAGAACCCTCCTCGTCGAACATCCCATCACAGGCCACTGGATATCTAACACTAGTAGTCAGAGATCAGTTAATTGCCAAACTAGGCTGTCCTTCATAAATTTATCCAGCTCAGTTTTGAAGCCAGCTAGGTTTTTTGCCCCCACAGCTCCCCTTGGAAGGCTATTCCAGAACTTCACTCCTCTGATGGTTAGAAACCTGCATCTAATTTCAAGTCTAAGCTTTCTGATGGCCAGTTTGTATCCATATGTTCTTGTGTCCACATGGCACTGAATTTAATAATTCCTCTCCCTCCCTAGTATTTATCCCTCTGATGTATTTATAGAGAGCAATCATATCTTCCCTCAGCCTTCTTTTGGTTAGGCAAAACAAGCCAAACTCTTTGGGTATGTCTATACTAGAAAAAGTTAAGACGACTTTGTTAAGTCGACATAATAAGGTTGACTTTAAGTCGACAAAGTCGACCTTATTAAGTCGACTTAACAAAGTGGCTTCTTTTAAGTCGACTTTATTAACTTGACTTAACATTGGCCATAGGCGTCCACACTGTCATTAAGTCGACTTAATAAAGTCGACATAAGGGCTACTCCCCGTCCACACCGGCCTTAAGTCAACTTAAGAAGTTGACTTAAGGCTTAAGTCGACTTAAGGAGGAGAAGTTATTAAGTCGACTTAAGGAGGGGAAGTTATTAAGTCGACTTAAGGAATTTCTTAAGTCGACTTAATGACTTAATGAAAGCCCAGTGTGGACATGGAGTAATTTTGGTTGACTTAAGAGTCCTTAAGTCGACCTAAATTGTTAGTATAGACATACCCTTTGGGTATGTCTACACTTGTTAAGCTAAATTGACTCCATTAAGTCAACTTAACAGAGCGTCTACACTTAAGTCAACCTTGTTAAGTCGACTTAACAGAGCCTGTAGTGTGCACATAGCCATCCACACTGGCTTTAAGTTGACTTAATAACTTCCCCTCTTTAGGTTGACTTAAGGCTTAAGTCAACTTATTAAGTTGATGTAAGGAAGCACTTAAGTCGACTTAATAAGTGCCCAGTGTGGACGCAGAGTTCTGTAGGTTGACTTAAGCATCCTTAAGTCAACCTAAGTTGCCAGTGTAGACATACCCTTTGGCTGTCTACGCTATAAAAAGTTAGGTTGACTTGTTAAGTTGACCTAAAGTCGACCTTATTATTTCTCTGACCCCACTGAGGAATACCAAAAGGAACTGCAACACCTACTCAAGAAACTCCCCAAAGCAGCACAGGAACAAATCAAGACAGACACACCGCCAGAACCCTGACCAGGGATATTCTATCTACTACCAAAAATACATAAAAGAGGAAACCCCGGACGCCCCATCATCTCAGGCATTGGCACGCTTACAACAGGATTATCTGGCTATGTGGACTCTCTCCTCAGACCCTATGCTATCAGCACGCCTAGCTATCTGCGAGACACTACAGATTTCCTGAGAAAAATCCAATCCATTGGTGAACTTCCAGAAAATACCATCCTGGCCACTATGGACGTAGAGGCTCTTTACACAAACATCCCACACAAAGATGGATTACAAGCCATTAGAAGAACTATCCAAGATGATGCCACAGCTAAACTTGTGGCTGACCTCTGTGACTTTGTACTCACCCACAACCATTTCAGATTTGAAGATAATTTATACCTCCAAGTCAGCAGCACTGCTATGGGTACCCGCATGGCCCCACAATATGCCAACGTCTTTATGGCCGATTTAGAACAAGGCTTCCTCACGTCTCATCCCAAAGCACCTCTACTTTACTTATGCTATATTGATGACATCTTCATCATCTGGACCCATGGTAAAGATGCCCTTGAAGATTTCCATAGAGATTTCAACAATTTCCACTCCACAATCAAACTTAGCCTGGAATACTCCACACAGGAGATCCATTTTCTGGACACTACAGTGCAAATTAGTGATGGGCACATAAAGACCACCCTATACCGCAAACCTACTGATCGGTATAGTTACCAACATCCCTCGAGCTTTCATCCAAGACACACCACACGATCCATTGTGTACAGTCAAACCCTAAGATATAACCGCATTTGTCTGATCCTTTAGACAGAGACAGACACCTTCAGGATCTCTACCAGGCATTCTTAAAACTACAATACCCGCCCGCGGAAGTGAAGAAACAGATTGACAGAGCCAGACGGGTACGCAGAAGTCAACTACTACAGGAGAAGCCCAAGAAAAAAAACCCAACAGAACGCCATTGGTCATCACCTACAACCCCCCAAGTCAGACCTCTACAGCACATCATCAAAGATCTACAGCCTATTCTACACGACGATCCCTCACTCTCTCAAGCCTTGGGAGACAGACCTCTCCTTGCTTACAGACAGCCCCCTAACCTTAAACAGATACTCACCAGCAACTACAGATCAAACAACAGAAACATTAAAGCAGGAACATATCCCTGCAACAGACCACGCTGCCAACTTTGCCCTCATATCTACACTGAAGACACCATCACAGGACCTAATCATGCCACCTGCTCCATCAAGGGCTCATTCTCCTGCTCATCCACCAATGTGATTTATGCCATCATGTGCAGGAAATGCCCCTCTGCCTTATATATTGGACAAACAGGACAGTCTCTGCGCAAGAGAATAAATAGATACAAACCCTGACATCAGAAATCGCACCACTCAAAAACCAATAGGGGAACACTTCAACCTCTCTGCTCACTCCACTGACGACTTGCTAATAGCTGTGTTGAAACAGATGAATAACAAATCACAGCTTCAAAGAGAAACTGCAGAACTCCAATTTATATCCAAATTTGACTCAATTGCCTTGGGATTAAACAGGGACTACGGATTTTTCTCTCATTACAACAGGTAATTTGACCTCACCTTCCTCTATGTGCTGTTCCCCAGTGTTTTGAATCCTAACACCTATTTTGATTTGCTGTTACAGCCTGACCTGATCCTGTGTCATACACTCCCCCTGCATTTAATCTCTTCCCATTCTGTACGTTTCCCATCTTCAAAGCATCTGACAAAGTGGGATTTTCTCCCACGAAAGCTCATGCGATAAATAAATTTGTTAGTCTATTGTAGAAAAACAACAGAGTCCTGTGGGACTTTTAAAGACTAACACGGCTACCCCTTTGGAATCTTATTAGGACAAATTAACAAAGTGGTTTCCCTGAACGGGAACTTAGTAAATCAACCTAACTGCCCTTAGGTCGACCTAATAAAGTGGACTTAAGCATCCACACTGTGCTTAGGTCGACCTAAGGAGTCGACTTAAGGGTTAGGTCGACCTAACCGGAAGTTCTTATTAAGTTGACCTAAGCTTTCATTAAGTCGATTTAAGGAATTTCTTAAGTCGACTTAATGAAAGCCTGGTGTGGACAGGGACTAAGTTAGGTCGATTTAAGCCTCCTTAAGTTAACCTAACTTGCAAGTGTTGACATAGCCTTTGGGTCTTCTCTCATAAGGCAGGTTTTCTATTCGACAGATCATCCCAGTAGCCCTTCTCTGCATCTGTTTCAGTTTGAATTCATCTTTATGAAACACGGGGAACCAGAACTGCACACACTATTCTAAATGAGGTCTCACCAGCACCTGGTATAATGGTACTAACGCCTCCCTATCTCTACTGGAAACACTGGAATTGAGTAACGGGACTGGAAGTTGCAGTGGGGTTGTGAAGGCTTGAATCTCCTCTCATCTGTGTACCCCCAGGGACTGTACCAACCTGGAGAACTGGGACTTTTGTATGCTTCTGTGATTTGGAGGAACTTTAGACTTGGTTTTGTGTGAATATGGGAGTATAAACCATGGACATATGATTTATGGGTGGGATTTCAGAAGCACTCAGCACTGACCTAGCTCTGCTCCTATTAGAAAAAGACTTTCAAATGACGAGGATAGTTAAGCACTGGAACTGGTTACCTAGGGAAGGTGCAGAATCTCTGTCCTGGGGGAAGAACACATTAGAGAAACCCCTGTCAGGGATGGTCTAGGTTTATTTAATCCTGCCTCAGGGCAGGAGACAGACTAGATGACCTCCAGAGGTTCCTTCCAGTTGTATGTTTCTATGATTCTATGATCAACGTCTTTGGTAAAATTCTCTTTGTTTTCAGTGGAAACAGAGTTACACCAATCTGCACAGCTTTGAAAATCCCTGCTATGTGCATAGAATTGATACTCATTCTAAAATTTCTGCAATGGCAAAATGCATTGAAATGCCATGCGGCCAACACAATCAGAAGTGTTTCCCCCTTTTCCCTTTTGATGGTGTACATTTAAACTGTATTTTGAAAAAGTTTCTATTTTAAATGCATCACAGTGTCACACTGTAAGTGAAACCAATGATGACAACCTTTCCTTTGTTCTCCTGGGACCATTTAGTTTAATGTTCACATAGAAACAGAGAAAAGCTTCTTATTGACTTCCCAGAGTATCTTGGGATACTTTAGTGCATTTCAAATTTAAATGTTTAGATGTGACACCAGATAAACATAAAAATTCATAACTCATTCTAAGTCGTGTGCATGTCTCAATAAGTAGAGCTGAGTTTTTGATTGGTTAAAAGTGAAATGTGTTGAACTAAACGGCAGCCTCTATTGGTCAGCCGGAGATCACAGAACCTTAGAAACACAGGGTTGGGAGGGACTTTGAGAAGTCATGAAGTCCAGCCCCCTGGGGTGTGAGGGAGGACCAAATAAACCTAGATCAGCTATGATGGCCATAGGTCCAACCTCTGGCAGGGACCCCATGCCGGCTTGATATTGCTCCCAAGGGCCCATCTGCTAGATGGGTTTCTTGGTGCACAATGTGCTCTGATCACCAATAACTGTGTCTCCTCCAGGCAGGGGATCTATTGAAAATGATAATGCAGCAAGTAGAAAGCTTTCTCTTTCCTGAGGATTATTTGGAGTTTCATTTTGTGTTGAAGTTTTCCAGCAGAGTGTCCCGGCCTTGCGGTCAGGGGGTTTGTGTGTCTGCCCTCCCACGCGTTGGCTGGAGGGCAAGCTCCGAAAACTAATCTTTCTTTGTTAGTGTCCTTTGCCCAGACTGCCGTTTTCTCCCCGTGAAAGGTTTCTGAGGCGTTGATGGCTGTAAGGCCTTTCTGAACGAGGGTTTCATTTCCGACCGACTTGCGGTTGTTTCTCCAAGAGGAGACAGACAAAATAACTGATTCTCTTGCAGCAGTTGATTTGGCAGGTTGCTCTAGGATCTCCTACTTTCTTTTTCAGTGCTGAATGCTGGCATAAAGGTAGGGCTCTAAATAACAAGAGCAACATTGTGCCCTCTGAATCACCTAGAAAACAAACCCGGAGAAAATAAATGTCACTTTTAATTCATTCTTGCTGCTTGGGCACAATCCCTTCTGCTTTGGGGCCCAATCTAAAGAGCTGCTACACGCTTCAGGCCCCCACTGAAATCAAGAGGAGAACCAGGTGCTGTGTGCCTCTCGGAATCAGGCCCATTATGCATACATTTAATTGTTTCTCAGGGGGTGGTTCTGTTTTTAAAATCCTCCATTATCTCGCCACAGCCAGTCTCTCTCTGTCTCCGATCCCCTGTGTGCCTTCCGTCCTGCTGTTGAAAGCTCTGCAGCTTGGTCCCCTGCCCCTGGAACTGCTCTACTTTCTCCTTGTCTCATCCAACCTCGTCCAATCTCTCTCCCTCCTCTGTCTATTACTGAGCTCTGCATCGCTGACCCTACAGGGTCTCTGAGAGGCGCAGAGCAAAGGAAAGCTGCACTGATGTGCTGCTCGCTCCCCCTAGGCAGTGGGTCTTCAAGAAGCTGGGGCACATGGCCTATTTTAAAACAGAGAGCCGTGCAGCAGACAAAATGAACCAGAAATGATCAGAGGGGCCAGAAAACATCGGCACGATTAATAATGCTTTTTCCCTTTGACCCAAAATAACCGTCAGAATGCAACTGGTGTCTCGTCTGTGCGGCTGGCGCTTTGGTGGGTTAATGTGATTAAACGCGGGTGTTTAAATAACCCCGAGGAATATTACTACCGAAGCACTGACCTCTGAGAGCAGGTGAGGTCTCTGCAGGCCTCGGGGTCTCCCAGAATTTACAGAGAGCCTCAGAGAGGCGTTAGTCTGGGGAAAGGCAAGGAAATGAGATGTCTCTTTCTTCTGCTGACATGGTTGTACGTGAGGTTAGATGGCCTTTCTGATGTCTTTTACTTAGAGTTTACATTGAGAGTCTGTCTGCCGCTCTCCGGCTGTCAGCGAACAGGCATCTGCTGGTCCCATCAAGCCCGCTCTCGTGGCCTTTCACTCCTTCAGAGAGAGGAGAGGATAATTAATAAGCTGTGGAAGTTTAATAGGCAAAGCAGCCAGCGAAATGCGCTGGGGCCAGCCCGAAACTTAGGAGATAAAGGAGCAGAGTCCTGAGGCAACAATCTGCTAGTTCTCAAATTGATTAGCATGGTCTGTTTGTGTTTGGGATGTTTGTAGGACTTGGCAGGGACACACGCTTGGGCTGCACATCTTAGAGGGTTGGTGCAAGTTGGGAAGCAGGCAGGGAAAGCTGCCCAGCCAGCCCTGCCCCAAACGTGCAGGGAGCTCAGAGAGAGCAGCAAGTCTGAGCATTGGCCGACGGCCCGGAAGGGCTCCATTTGGGCTCAGTGATGTAACACTGGCCCTTTGCATCCTTCCCTGGCACCTGATGCCTAGGATGTGCTTTGGGCACCTGCAGTCTGGTGGGAGCAACGATGACCCATTGGCTGTGAGGCTTGGAGAGACGCAGCACCTGAGATGGGTCTGCGCTGCTGCAAAGACTGGGAAGGCCGCTCTCGGGAGCCTAAAGGTAACTTTGCCTTTCAAAACCTCCCTGCAGGAGAGGCAGCTCTCCCTCCATTCCTCCTCCCATCCCCATTGCTTTTGGGATTGCTCTATCCTGCTGCCTCATTAAGCCACATTGGCATTCGAATGGCTCCTCTTTCTGACATTCAGGTTTAGTGTCCTGATGTCCGATTCAGTCAAAACGAGTCATTCCCTTTGTTTTCCACTCCTTTTCCATAGTGGTCAGCTATGTGAGCAATGCTGTTCAGCTGCATGCCAGTTTCTGAATGGAAGCAAGCGGTTCTGTTAGGAGATCCTGGCTGAACAGAGGGGGCGGGGCAGTGGCCACTCTCAGTTTATTTCACTTGGATTTCAGTCGATCTGTGATTAATGCATGCTATGTATGTTGCGTGGCCTCTGAATGCAGCGTGGAATCTGTGTTCCACAAACTCTTTTAATGGGTTGGAACGGGGGATTACAATCTTTCCACCTCAATTTATTACCAGTGCAATCCTACCTCGCCTAGCATAAAGTTGGATCTGACGCGGGCTTGACTAGCAGAAAGTGGAATGGAGAATGGGGTTCTTTCCCCCTATTTTCTGAGAACATTAAATCCTTTGAAAGGTGCGATCATTCCTAAACCAGTTCATATATGGTCACGATGCAAATCGCTGCGGGCGTGAATTGCATAGAAAATACAGGACACCCTTTTTCTTTTTCCCAAAGTGAAGCTTGACAAATAAATTACAAACATTGCCTGGGGGTCACATCTGATGTGCTGTGTTTCTCATCTGTTCCCATTTATATCCTGTGAGACAGATTCGGTCCAAAAAATGAGCCCTCCCAGGAATTAGGAATAGTTTCAGGGTACAGGTAAGCAGAAGGAATTTTTACTCTCTCTCTTCCCAAGCAAAAGTTCTGACTGGTCTCGGTTCCTACCTCTGCTTAAGAACCATTAACTCCGTCTGGGTCCACTGTCAGGAAGATCCTACCTGTCAGTCAGACTTAGCTATTCTCTTAGCAAAGGCAAGTTCAGATATAAAACATGGACACACTTTCTGGAAACATGCCCCCCCAGCTATTTTGGAGCTGTATTCAAATTAAACTACAACACATATCGGAAAGAGTAATGTGAGTTAGCAGCTAAACCATCAGGACAATTGGTCAAAATATTTTGCATAACAAAATTTGCATGGAGGAAAAATGGCTTTTTGACAAAACAGAACCCTTTGTAAGAAAAATTACTCTTGGCACTAATTTTTTTTAGTGGGTTCACTGAGAATATGGGAAAGGTTGTCAAAAACCCAAAACTTTTCTGTTTTTGACAATCAAAAACAATCAAAAATATTTTTGACAACTGCAAAGCAAGGTTTTGATTGAAACCCTAAATGCTCTAGGAAACCATGACAAAGTTAAAAATGCCCCTTTTCTTTGACATTTTTCCTGGAAAGTGAAATGCATTCTTAGATCTGCACTAGCCTTCAGCGTCACCGTTTTAGTTGTGGGGTGTTAAACAGATTTTGTTTTATTTTAGCCTTTAAAGAAAAACACAAAATGTTTGGCTCAGCCTTAAGGCAAAGTGTAGCTCCTCTGTCTGTATCACGCCATACACCTGTGTTATTCCAAAGTCGTAAGTCAGCATCTGTGAGCTGCATTAAAATAAATAAAAGTTGATCCCGAGAACAGAGGCAAATGAGGGGAGATCTGTCCAGTCTGCCCCCCTCTGAAAGGAGTAGCTGCTGAAATGGAGTTAATCAAAAGAAATGATGCATCTGTCCCCCTGGATACTTTCAGACAGGAGCTCAGAAGCAGGAGGGGTCAAATCAAGGTGATTATAAATGTGCCTTGTTTAATTTAACTCAGTGACAACGGACACTTAGTTGATATGAATCCTAAGCTGATTATTTTCTGGTATGGCTCACAGACAGGGACCCAGGAGGAGATGTATCACCCTCCTTTCTAGAGATGAGCTTTGGATCTGGAGTTTTATTAATTTCATTCTTGGGGGAAGTGAGGTTGGAACCCAGGGGCCAAACTCGTTGATCCCAGTTATACTGGGGTAAATCCAGAATCACTCCTTAGACTCCAGCTAAATTACTACAGTTTACAGTGGAATAAGTGGGATCAGAATCTGGCTCTATGGTTCCAAAGGGGGAAGCTTAATACTCTAATCCAGTCCCCAACATCGCTCCCCTCCCAAGGGGAAATCTTTTCTAAAGAGGGGCATTTTATTCAGCACCCTTCACTCAGGCTTAGACGCGTCAGGCGAATGTGTGTCAGAATCACACCATTAACTAATCCCACAAAGCTTGGCAAAGCCATGGACTTCTATCCCAATTGAGATGAAAATCCAGCATTAGCCAGGCTCTCCTTTATCTCCAGAGCCACCTGGCCAGGCAGAGAGGCCTGAAAATATGCTGTATGGGCGCATAATCCTAACAGGCATCGTGGGTTATCCCATTGTACGGCCTCCCCTCCGTTACTTTACTTTGCAAGGATGTGTGATTACACTTTTAGTAGGGTATAAATGTTCCCCTTTCAGGCTCTTTAGAGGGACAAAGTCCCAATCCAGTTTGTTCCCCAATATTGCTTACGTACAAACAAGCTTCTACAAAACTGGAGACTCATGTGTGCTTTGTGCTGGATCAGCCTGATCTATGGCCAGCTCGAGAGGCTGGATTAGGGCAGGTCTTCACTGATGGCAGCAAATTCGCTGCCAGCAGATCGATCTCCCCGTTTGGGGTCAGGCAGTCAGCCAGTTGACTTTGCATGGATGGGTCTCGGTCACACTGTTCTTCAAAGTGTCCGATGAAGTGGGATTTTCTCCCACCAAAGCTTATGCGATAAATAAATCTGTTCGTCTTTAAAAGTGCCACCGGAATCCTGGTTTGTTTGGGCTGAACTAGACTAACACGGCTCCCCTCTGGAACTTGTCACACAGCAATCTTACTTCTTTCATAGGAAGCTCTATATTTCCCTTTGTTATTCAGTGGGCCCAAAGAACTTTGCTACAGCCAGGTGCTTTTTCGAAAGCAGGCACGCACATCCTGTGGGGGTATGTAAAGTGATTGCCTGCATCTCAGCAGCGAGTCGCTTTACAGTGACAGCAGCGAATGGCTTATGGGAAAGTCCCAATTCATTTATTTCCTATACAAGTCCATCCATAGCTTGTCCCCCTGGCACTTCAGATCAAACTACTACAAAATGCATCCTTTCCTGTTAAGACGCTCTCGCCAAGAAGTAACAGCTGCATGGGCGCTATGAAGCAACTCCTCCCTGCCAGGCCAGTGCTTAGCCAAAGAGCTGAACTGGCAGTGGGGTGTGGAGCCGTTTATCGCCAGCTCTGGTATAAGCAGAGGTTATCTCCAGGGTATGTACCAGCATCAGGCAGTTAAAGGGGCTGTACAAAGACTTTCTGAAATAAACATCTTTTCACCCCTTTGAAAACAGGCATATTCTGTGAACATATTCACATCAAATGAAGTCATGTTGCGGGTCTGTATATGGCAAATCCCCCAGCTAATTCTGCAAACCTGCTCCTATAGCAGCTAAATGAGACTCTAGGGGAACCCAGTAGAACCTAGGGAACCAGAAGATGCCAAATGTTACTCTAAATATACCTCGCCCTTTTATGGCTCTTTTCATCAGTAGAGCTCAGAGTACTTCTTAAAGGAGGTTATCCCCATTTTACAGATGTGAAAACTGAGGCAGTAATGGAGAAATGACTTGCTCATGGTCACTCAGATTAGCCAGTTGCAGAGCCTGGAGGAAGAGCCCAGGTCTTTAGCATCCTCTTGCACTGCTTTGTCCACTGGGGCGCACTGTTCCCAGTGACCATGGAGCTTCTAGGGTACTCATTTTAATTCTTGTCATTAGCCCCCCAAAATCCTCTAAATAATTTTCAGATTTAAGCACCCTTTAATACTAGCTACCTACCATTCATTTGTCTCAGAGCACAGATTTTAAAAGTTGTACTACATGAAATAAGTGTTTTGATGGAAGTTAATTCCACACACCACACATAAGTCTTGCTTTAATTTGCACGTTAGTGTAAACCTACCCTAGATAACTCCCATTTTGTATTTTGGAGACAGTCAGGGTCACACAGTTTAGAGTTTACATTTCAAATGGATAAACTCAGTCTGATGAGAGCTTGACACAGCTGGAAAGAAGGACTCTCAGAAGCTGTTATATTGAAATATTAACCTCTTCATAGTCCCATGCATCCAGGAAACCCTTTTAATGAAAGGTCTATTTGAATCCAAGGATATGCCTATAGGGATGGAGAAAACTCCTAAGAGTCATGGGGTGTGTCTACACTTAGAAATTAAGTCGACTTAATTTAATCTGCGTCCACACTACATTTTCCTTAAGCAGCTTAACCAGTGTGGACGTGGAGCAGCCACAGCCTGGCGTGTCCCCCCACAGCCCTGCCCACCCTTCTCTTATGCCCTGCCAGGGTCCCTGTCCCCCTTTGCCCCATAGTACCCAGGTACAATGGGGCAAAGGCTGAGCCCCCTGGCACTTGATAAGGGGTGCCCACCCCTGCCACCGTGGACCAATCCCAGGTCCACCTAGCCCCTAGAAGTCGACTTAGGCGTCCAGTGTGGATGCTCTAAGTCGATTTGGCAGGGTCCCCTTTCAGTCGACTTAATTTTTGAATGTGGACATGCTAAGTGGACTTAAATTAACAAGTGTAGACATAGCCATGGTGAGATCGGGGTGAACATTTGTTATGGCCAAATGTGTCTAGCATGTCCTAAATGTCATTGATTTGACGGGACTTGCCCGGAAAGCCTGAATAATTGCCCAGGGCAGGGACTGTCTGAATAGCTGTGCCTTGTACTGTGCCGATCACATTATTGCTTATTATTTTTGTTACAGTGGCCTTGTAGAGGCTCCTGCTGAGACTGGAGCTCCGCTGTGTCAGACAGCGCCTGGATACATAATAAGAGACTGCCCTGCCCTAAAGATTTTACTGTCTGAGCAGAGAAGACTGATAAAGGATGGGAGAAAGAAAATGCTATTTCCCCCTTTTTATAATAGGAGCATGTGAGGCTTAGAGAAACTCAATGCTTGTCTACATTAGGGGAGTAAATCTGGAGTAGCTGTTCGTGATTAACTCCATATATGGTGGCAGAGTTAAGCGCAATTGTACCTTTATTCCCTCTTTGCAGTCTACCAAGGTCCTCCACTCTACACGCCTGATTCTGCAATCATTTATCCAAAAGTCTTTTCTTTGTCTGCTAGTCTCTGGAGAATCTAGTATATGTGAACCGCTCAAGGTGGTGGTACCTTTGAGGCAGGTTACAATCTAGCTCCTTTGCCTGTCTCATCCCCCTCTGTTTTCGGATCCTGGAAGAGCTGTGATAGCCTTTGCCTCTGGAGTAGGACACAATCACACATCAATCACTTAAAACAACTGACCCCAAAGTTACTAGAACTTAATTCAAGATCTCCCATGGATTTGCAGGAAATGGCCATTTCTGTCACATATGGCCACCCTCACTCCAGGATGAGGGCCCTTTTCCCTTTAAGGTCCTTTGAAAGAAATCTGATTCTTCTTATAATTAATCTTATCAGAACAATTCTGATTCTGGAATAAGAGCATCCACACCCAGAATTATGCAGAACAGTTAATCCATGTTAAATTCACACCCTGATTTATGGTGGATTAATTTTCATGTGTAGTCAGTGATTTTCAAACCATGGGTCTGTGTCACAGACCAGCAGCTACTGGGTTGCAGCATCCCCTGCAGCTGGAATCCATTGCTCAAAGATGTAACTGCTGGGTCATGGGCACAAATGATTTTTTTCTCAACTGGGTCCTGAGAAAAAAACTTGAAAACTACTGCCTTAAATGACATGATTGATATTACCCAGGGAGTCTGCGACAGAGCTAGGAACAAACTCAAACAAATGCCTTAGCCACAAGGAAGCGGTTGTGCTCAAGGTAAGGGGCAAGATTATGCCCCCTTTTCTCTCAGGAGCCCTGTCCCAAATAAACACAGATTTGAAGATCAAGATTCATTTAAAGAGATGACTATTCTTTGACCGAATTTCAACCTAACTAAATGACACCCCAGTGCGTTTATCTCACCACAGAGGGAGTTAAGGGGTGAGAGTCTGTCTGTAGTGAAGGGTGTAAATCTATAGCAAGGAAGGAGTGACATGATGGACTAGAAGGAGTCGTAATGGGATGCAATTCATCAAGGAATATGTAGGCTGAATATCCATAAAGAAATTCCTGGTGATGAGCTTTATTAGACTGGACTAGTCCTTTGGAAGCACCATTCCTTACGACACTTAAAGACGGGAGAACTGTTCCAGGGAAGAATCCTGTACTTATCTGGGTGGGGAGGCTGCACAAAATGATTTATGAGGTGAGTTCAGTCCCTCTGATTCAATGGATGCCTTATTAGAACCAGTGTAGGGACTTTTTCTCTGACTTGGAGGGGCAGACGCTCCTCTGTGGCATATGCTGATAACAGCTGTATTGTTGTTATCGGCTGGTTTCACTATAATTAATATTTTATCTTTGGTTCAGTCGTTAATGTTGGATGGCTTGCATCTGTTGTAGGGCATTGCTGGTAGCAGATGCCATCTTTTCAGATCTGTTACGCTGACTGAGTTCACAAACCAAACGAATTCCTTTATGTTTCAACTGTTTGTTGAAATAGACTAACCCGGCTACCCCCTGGAGCTTGTTTCTTGAAAATTTTGTTTATTGTTGGGATAACAATTTTATACCATTGACTGTAATTTGTCACACAAAACATAAAGGTTAAACGGCCAAGAAAGGTCAAAACTATCTATGGTATCTGTGCCTGTTATGTATTTTCAAGGTGCTATCACCGTGGTATCTAAGGGTGCGTCTACACTTACAAATTAAGTCGACTTAAGCTTGTTTAAGTCGACTTAATTTAATCTGCGTCCACACTACATTTTCCTTAGGTCGACTTAAGCAGCAGTTTAAGTCGACTGAAGGAAATTTAAAGTCGACTTTATTAAACCTACTTTAAAGTCGACTTTACTGGCTAAGTTGACTTTCTAAAGTCGACTTAGCCAGTGTGGATGTAGATTAGCCCTAAGTCAACTTAGGGGGCTTCAGGGCTCCCCCACTGCCCTCCCTGCCAGGGTGACTGGCACAGCCAAATCCTGGCATGTCCCCCCACAGGTCAGGACACAGCCCTGTCCACCCTGCTCCTATGCCCTGCCAGTGTCCCTGTCCTGCTCAGTCCCCATTGTACCCAGGTACAATGGGGCAAAGGCTGAGCCCTCTGGCACTTTGGAAGGGGTGCTCCCCCACCCCCGTGGACCAGTCCCAGGCCCACTTAGCCCCTAGAAGTCAACTTAGGCATCCAGTGTGGATGCTCTACGTCGATTTGGCAAGATCCCCTTTAAGTCGACTTAATTTTTAAATGTGGACATGCTAAGTCGACTTATTTGGCCAGGTGTAGACATAGCCTAAGAGCCATAAAATAATAAATAGAAATGTTATGAAGAGAGATGAGTTTATCAGCCAAACGGTTTCCAGAGTCTGGGTGGTATGAGATTTGAACTGTTGGTTTGGTTTCTTCTTGGGAATCTGGTTAGCTGAGGTGCTTGGACCAGAGGCAAATCCAAATGGTCCCTAAATTAGCAGCTGTGGTTTCTTATTTGTTATACTGTCGTTTCTTGGAGCTATAGGTGTGCACCAAGACCCGTTGTGCTAAGCACTATACAAACACAGGATCTCCGCCCCCACACGCTGACAATCCACCTATAGGACAAGGGACAACAGATGGACACAGCCTGATGGGAGAGTGAAAGGAAACAATGAGACAGCTCTGGCGAGAATGGCGGCCGGTGGCCGTAGACAGCCAGCAGGCTCACCCTTGTCGAGTTCTTTTATAGACGTCACCGCACAGGAGAGCTCGGGAATTATTGAGGTTCTGGTTTAGTTCTCTCCCTAGGAATCGAAGGTGTTTCGATCTGAAACGTTTGGACTTTTGACCACCTCTGTGGTCTGTTTAATGTCGGCCTCTCCATTGGTCCAGGTAGTGAAACAGACAAGTCGCAACCCAACAGCCAAATTTCACAACTCAGGAGTCACTGGATGGGCCACGGCACTGTTCTTCCGTTCCTTGAGAGTCAAAAAAATGGGAGTTTCCTGGAGGGCAAGGGGCAACTTCCACAGCAGTTTAACCAAGAAGACTGCAATATGCAAATGAACTGAGTCAATTCTCTATTAATTGACTGAACTGCCCTTGATCACATAATCCTGTTATTGATCAGAGAGCTAGAAAGGGTTGAGGAAGCCGGGACATGGGTGGTTGTGACGGGATGCACATCCATGCAGCCCTAGGGCATGACCTGTATAACTTTTCTGTTCAGTTTTGCAGTGTAATTTGATGCCAAATACGCTATACCAGGTTCCTTTGTGAATGCTCAGAACATATTCCACATGATTACCACGGTGCCCATGTTTCCTACAGCAACATGTATGTACAGATGTGAAGCATGTTACAGGGTTCAGACTCTCAGGTCTCTCTCTAGCAGAGTGGCTGGAGAATTACATGTCAAAGGGGATGCAAATGCCCTCCCTGGCTCAGGTAGGAGTGAAGAGAATCTCACAACAGGACAGTGAGGGGAGGGGCTGTCAGCAGTTTGTTAAAACAAAAAGACAGAGACTCTGAAAGGGAGAAGCTGCAGGCTTTTGGCCTGAGAAGACTACATCTTGCAACCAGCTTCGAGCAAGATCGGGGCCCTGCCTGAGAACAGGCAGAGAATGGCTGTAAAACATCAAACAGCCGAACACCATGCGCATAATCTTGGACTCTGAGGTCAGTTTAAGTAGAGATGTTAGAGTAGTATGCGGTTTATACTTTTTATTTGATAGTGGTCACTCTTGGCTCATTTATAGCACGGTTCTGCCTTGATTGGCCATGTTCTCTCTTGAAATCAGACTCTGAGCAATAAACCAGTATTTGTTTTATCTAAAGCTGTGTGGTCTTTAGAGGGTGTGGGTGTGGGAGGCTGGGCACAATCCACTTCTTTGTTAAGTGGACGGACTTGAGACTAAGGTGATTGGGAGTGGGTCCCAATCCCTGTAGGGCAGCGGCTCCCAGTGTAGTGTCTGGGGCTGGGTGTGCTCGCTTGGGGACCAACGCCTGTGTGGCTAGTGGATTTCCACCTACTGCCTGGGACCAATTACACGCTGGTGGCTGGTGTGGACTGACTCAGGAGTGAGTGGTCACCCAGCAGAGCGGGGTGAATTGGGGTTCAGGAGCGGGGTTCGAGGGGTCATAGCAGCACACCAGACTGGATTTGGGGAGCAGCCTGTCACAGTGGTCATCAGTGACGTAGCGAGGGTGTCCAGCACCTGCTGGCACCCCATGCCCATTGCCCCCCTGCTGCCCGGCTCCTGGGAACTTAGCTCTTCTCTGCCCCCCCATTGCTACGCCACTGGTAGTCAGGCCTAGTGAGTAGGGTCAGAGCCAAATACCAATGCTCAGGGAGCCCACGTCAGAAGCCAGGAACCAGTGCAAGGTGGAGAAACAGGGTCTGTGGCAGGAGCCCGCAGAGCCACTTAGCAGCACAAATAATTTCCTGCTGTCCCAGCCAGATTTCTGGAGAGCATGTGGACCATTCAGGAGCACATCCTATGGCACTTGGCCCCCTTATCTCACAGTCCCTTGACTGCTGCTCTGCCGGGCTCGCGGGCGACAGTGTGGATGTGGCAGCTGCAGATCCGCACAGCCTGCGGGGGAGAAGGTCCAGAAAAGTTTGTCTCAATTCAGACCCACAGAGTAGTTGCCCGTGGCACCTTGCTTCTGATAGGGGCTTACTTTGGGTGAGGGAGGGTTCGACATCTTAGCCCACAATTAGGGCAGAGCTGAGAGCATGGAGATGGCTCTTGAGTGTCTGGAGGTTTTTGTCAGTGGCCGTACGTGATCCTGCCCGTCATGACCTCTGACCTGCGGGCTCTGCGGTTGGGATTGTGTGTTCTAACCTGCTCAGACTCAGCAGCCTCTTGGAGTGGGAATGAATCGTTCCAGTCACCCTGTGATGGCAGGACTGACTGGCTCATGTCTGATCTCGTTTGCTCAGAGTGGCCCTGTGTGCTGGCTGATACCAGCTGATCTCCAGAAAGTTTATAAATAATATAAAGGAAGCCCAAAGGGTGCCACACCTTGGGCAATGCAGCCAGGGTCAGGGATTAGGAGAGAAAGTCTCTGTGATAGAATCCACCCCCAAAATCTCTTCAATGTCACTGTTTCCCAGAGGAACCCCTGGATGCAGGAGTCAAGATTTTCCAGTCGAATGCCTGCTGCAGCACCCCAGCGATCCTTGTAATTAGCTACCACCAGCATCAGCACATTCTTGCTGCCAAACGGGCTCAGCAGAAGGCAAGAAATGCAGCCGGTGGGGAAAGGCATTGAATTACACTAGCTCTTGCTGATGGCTTTTCGGCAGACTGGCCTATTTGGATCAGTTGCTGGAACAGACATACTTACTCCTTAAAATGCTTTGCCACTTCAAGAGACGCCAGAGACAATTCATTTTCAGCTCATGCACCCCTAAATTGCTGTCACTCAGACACCACCCAGGATGGTTAGAGTGTCAGATGCCATGAAGCGTTGCAACAGAGGCAGAATGGCCCAGTGATTAGAGCACCAGTTCAGGGCTTATATGAGACACAGTTTCAATTCCTTCCTCTGCCACTAGACTTCCTGAATGACCTTGGGAAAGTCGCTTAGTTGCCATGTGCTTCAGTTCCCCCATTGATGAAATGGGGGTAGGAACATGACCCTATTTCACAGGCATGTTGGGAGGATGAATATGTCAAACTGTGAGGCTCTCAGGCTATGTCTACACTTGTTAATTTAAGTCGACTTAGCATGTCCACACTCAAATTTTAAGTTGACTTTGGGGGGGGGGGGGGCTACAAAGTTGACCTAGAATGTCCACATTGGACGCCTAGGTTGACTTCTAGGGGTTAGGGGGACCTGGGACTGGTCCACAGTGACGGGGGGGGCACCCCTTGCCAAGTGCCAGGGGGCTCAGCCTTTGCCCCATTGTACCTGGGTACAATGGGGCAAAGGGGGACAGGGACCCTGGCAGAGTATAGGGGCAGTGAGGGGGCATGTTAGGCTCCCCCTGTGCCAGCCACCCTGGCAGGGAGGGCAGTGGGGGAGTCCTGGAGGCCCCTAAATTGACTTAGAGTCAACTTAGGGGTACTCCACGTCTACACTGGCTTAAGTCGACTTTAGAAAGTCGACTTAATTTTTCCTTAAGTTGACTTAAGCAGCTGCTTAAGTCGACTTAAGGAAAGTGTAGTGTAGACGCAGAGTAAATTAAGTCGACTTAATTTACAAGTGTAGACGCACCCTCAGATACTGCAGTATGAGGAAGCACCTGCTCTATATGAGGTCCTGTGCAATATGGTTAGATATGGAAGAATCTAAGATATAAAGCTGTATGGCGTGACTATCAGACAGTGAGTAGGAAATACAGAGCGTATCAGATTTATCGTACTATCCAGTAGAGTATCATGCTGTACGTGAAGGTACTTGGCAATATAACAGAAATGACTATAGAAGGATAGATACAGTAAAGGAATGGTAGAGCTGTGGTGTTTCCATTCTGTCTTCCTGTCTTCAGCCATCCCTGACCTTCCAAATTAGTCACCTTCTGGTAAAATATTTTCTGTCCAAAGGTGAATTCATGGGGTGGTTTTTGGAAGTCTGAGCAAAACCCCTTTCTCCTTTGGAGAACATGAAGAGAATGACCATTAAAATACTTCCTCTGTTATTACAAACATTCTTGTGATGGTGTTTTGACTGGCACCAGCGATCTCTGTGCCCCAGACAAGCTCTGGCCCCACGATTCTTCTCAAGATCACACTCAAAACTTCTTCACTGGCCTTACCTGACACCAGCGCACACTGGCTGCAGCCAATACCCACGCCTCTGTGTTTGCAACCAAGGAAACCCTCCGTCCACACAGCACAGAAAATCATGTCGCTGTGCCTTCCTCCTGCAGCCCCCAGCGGCTTTTACCATGTAGTTGCCCGTTCTGTTGAGCCGAGAGAACACTCAGCCCTTGGCTTTAGTTAGGGCTGGGGCTGGCTTTGCTTGGGTTCTCTTTAGCCCTGAGCCCCCTGCAATGTAACAGGGCAAGGGGCAGAGTTAAGGGTGAGTGGACTGCATTGGTTGTGTCCAGCTGGGCAGCCTGAGCCTTTTCCCCGTAGTGTCCCAGGGGAGCTGGGTTTCCCACTAGTGCCAGAGCTGGGGATGGCAGGCAGCCGGAGCGCAAGCGCCTTGTGCACCTTCCAGCCAAACATAATCAGACTCTGCGCAGACTGTCGTGGATTCTGGGAGGCCGAGCAGGCAGATCTGCAGTGGGTCTGAAAGCCCCAGAACACAATTCAAGGGGCCCATTTAACCCTGCTGGGATCTGAACTGGTTGGCTAAGCCACTGGAGCAGAGACGGGCCATACCAAGTCATTGTCCTGTCTCTGCAAGCGACCAGCAGCGAGTGGCAGAGCAAGCTGCAGAATCCATGAAAACACTAGATAGGAAAGAATGTGCCCCACCCCGTTCTCATTCAGTGGCTGTCCCATGCTATCCAGCAACCCACAGGGATCGGGTTCATCATAAGGAGGGTTTTGCTGGGGCGGAGTTAGGAAATTTGTGCCTTTCTATTGACTAAACCTATCCAGGGAGTATTTTCAGCCTTACACATAGGGAAGGGTCCTTATACCTCCATGATCTACTGTTGTGGGCGCCCCTGCCTGGCATCTCCAGGCCCATGCCTTGCTGATTACCCCCACACCGTGCGCCATGGGCCCTTTTTGTCGGCAGCTCTCAGGAATGCTGAGAAACCATATGTTGCATTGTTCCCGGCAGCCTCGTCTCTGATGCTTTGTCCAGCCTGGCCTGACGCGATTCAAGTGATGGACTGCCAGCGTTTCCCTTGGGAAGCCAAAAATGTAGCGATATATTCATTGTGGGAAAGAGAATAGGAGCCGTGGGGAATGATGGGAATGCATAAACAAAAGGCCGCAAAGGGACATGCGAAGGGGCTCTCAGCTGACGGATCTGAGCTGTCGCCACTCCTGGTGGAGGTTGGCCCCGGTGTTGATGGCTTTGACTTCCCCAGGGAGTCGTTTGTGCGCTGATTGCTTGTTTCATCGGGGACCTTGGCCGTGTGAGGGAGGAGGAGGGGGCCGATGTGAGTGGGGAGAGAGGTGGGCTGTGGGGGAAGGAATGTGAAGTCTCCCCTTCACAAAGGGGCTTAATTGGCTAGGTATGCTGCTGCCGGAGTTGCAGTGGCTATTGGCTTGTGGGAGCAAGCAGGCTGGTCTATAAATGATGCGAATCTCATTGTGTGCTGCCTCTGAGATCCCCACTCAGAGCCGTCCCTTTTCTATACCCTCTCTCCTGCCACCCACCTGAGTTCACGGCCTTGTCACCCACAACCTTTTCCCACCCAGCCCCCCGCTCGGGGAAACAGTACCTGATTGTCCACAAAGACCCAGGCCTGGGATGGCTCAGCGCCACCTGCTCCCACTTCTGGGCGTGATGGGCACTGGGGAAGTGAATTGTGGCTGCTAACGCAAGATCGGGGAGCAAGAGCCCACATGTGTGGACAGGAATGAGCTGCTCCTTGTTGAATTCAGTAATCAGAATGCTTTCGCAATGTTCAGCGCGGGTGAAACCGAAATACTCATTGGACTTGTCCAAGCTGCCGGCAAACTGAGCCGGTATTTGGGGCTTTTTCTTATATTATATGGATGCCGAAGAATCCCCACCCTTGTCTCACCTTTTCACACTTGCTGTCTGGTCACCCTACCTGAAGAGAGAGGGGACAGAAGTTCTTGCTTGTCCTACAGTCACCGTGAAGAACAACAGTCAGATCCCACCTCCTCCCTCACTGGCTGCTCCTTCCGCAGGACTCTCCTGAGGAGAAACAGGTCGGATCGTTAATTGCACCATTAAATATCACTGTACGTGCTTGTCAGTCTCCTGGGAGCATCTCAGAGCACTGTCTTTGGTTATTTGCACCTCCCATCTCTGGGCTTGGCCTAATGCAGGGGAAAGGGTCGCTCACAGCTCTCCCAGTCTAGGGGTGGAGCCATGTTACTTGCGCCTGCCTACTCGCGTCTGACCGTTATTTCCCTGACTTCTTTTTGACTCCACAGGGGAATCATTTGCTTCAAAGTACTTTCTATGTCCTCCTTGGCACCAGCTCAGGTCTGCTCATGGCCAGCTCTCTCCCCCCCATCCTTTGTCCACACTGGCTCACTTTTGGGTGGGGAGCATGGGCCTCTTGGAACCTGCCTGGCCTCAGATGCAGGATGGCCACATGAGCGGGCCTGGGGGACCTTCCACCCGCTTGAGCCCCTGCCTGGCCATGTAGAGCTGAGTAAGAACTGCTCCCTCTGTGCGGTGGCATCATCCACATTTTTCAGTTGGGGAGACTGAGGCACAGGGCGACTTGCTCCCTGTTGCACAGTGAGTCATGGGCAGGAGTCCTGTCTCCCAGTCCATGCTTTAATCACATCTCCCTCTTGGAAGATAACTCCAAGGTGTGATTTTTCAAGAATCGTAGATCTGTGCCTGGCAGAAATGGCAAGATGCCGTACTTGCAGTCCGATGTCTGCGTGAGCGTCTGTGGCTCTAAGACAAGCCAGTGATAGAGTGAAAACACAGCTTGGAAATCCAAACGTCATCCATTCCATTCTAGTCTAGGGCAGAGTGACAGAAGGGAGGTAGTGAAACTCTTCCAGGCTGGAGAAGGAGCGTCCCAACTCCTGGGTTCATTCTACCCACCCCTGCCAGCACGTGTGAGTTGAGTCCCCTGCCCAGGTTCCCCTGGGTCCGCTTGCCCTGGCCTAGTACCTATTTAGTCAGCAAGGTTTCCAAGGAGAGGTTGAATAAGCTGGCAGCTCTTTGTACATTTGGCTCTGGCCATACTTGACCTACTGTGGTTCAGGTTCAGTTCCCAGCAGGACCAGTCGTGCTGAGAATTCCAGTAAGAGCAATTACTGGAGAATTAACTAGTGAACTTCATGCCGCTAGAACAATAGCAGGTGTTCCCCAAGCTGCTCTGCGGAGGAAACCTCAGACAGCTATTGCTGAGGGTTTCGCAGACTCAGAAAAAGCAGTGAGGAGAATAAAAATGTTGCTTCACACATCTACCTTGCTTGTCATTCACTTCCAGCAGACTGTAAATGGGGTGCACGTTGCATTTACCCCCACTTTGCAGATGGGGAAACTGAGGCACCGAGCAGTTAAGAGTCTGACTGTCAGAAGCGTTGAGCACCCACCACTGCAGCTGAAGTCAGGTGGAGCTCTGGGTGCTTGGGCACTTTACGAACAAGGCTGTTACGGTGTGTCCAAAGTAGTGCAGCAAGCCAGTGTCAGAACTGGGAAGGGAACCCAGGCATCCTGCCACCCAATCCATCCCTCGTCAGCAAGGCACATGATTAACTTCCAGGCTGAACTGGCACCCGAGTATGGAGTCATAGGGAATGTTGGCCTGGAGATTGCGTGGCTTACTTCCCTGCTGTACAGTTAGAGAAGGGGTACAAATCTACAGGAGGGAAAGGAGCTGCAATGGGGAATCAAGCAGATTACCTAAGCAATTCCCTTCTGTGCCCTATAGATGCAGAAGGTGCACAGAGCAATCCTTCACATGGCAAATGTGGGGGGTGGGACATGCTGAACAACCAGAGGCAACTCTATATTATATCCCAGGGTTTGCGGCGTCCTTTCACCTTGGAATGCTGTGGATGTTTTAAACTGAAGCTGAAAACTCCTCTCAAACAATCCCCTTTGTCCAATTTTTACTTTCCTTCGGGCTGAGACTCAGACATTTGCTTTGTTTGAACTAAAATTCCAGTGGGGCCATGCTAGTTCGAATTAAGTTAACTAAAATTAGTTCGAATTAGTTAGCTCAAATTAACTAATTCAAACTAACTTTTGGAAGTGTAGACATAGCCATGGTGATTAATAGAGCTGAGATAGATGGAATCCCCTGGAAGGGAAGTTCACTGGGCTTTCTGGAAAATGTGTTTATGGACAAGAAAGAGCAGAGCCAGGAGCTCAGAGCCCAACCATTTTTCTCCCTTCTTTTAGTTATTTCTTCACCAGCCGTAGAGTTCCCCTGCAGTTTTAGAACAGCGCAGATAGTAACATGACCTGTGCATTGGTTAAACACCCATTTGCTGGCTCTTAGCAAAACCCGTTATGCTGTAAACCTTTGGCGTAAGCCACTGGAATGTGAGGGTATTACATTCGACAGCTCAGGGGTGAAATTTCCCAGGCAGCACCTGAAATATTCAGGGGAACAGTAAATGTGGGTTACCTGCAGTCACCATTAGAAATCATCGTTACAACAGCAGCTGTTACTCCAGGGTTACCCCTAAGATCGCGTCTAATGGTGGGAGGGGAGAAAAGGAGACACTGCTAAACTCCCATCTCACAGGATCAGCCAAGCCTAGTATTTTAAGGAAGACCTCCATGACTATTCAACAGCATGACAGGTGAATTCAAATTCACTCCATGGCTGTGTGAGTATGGACAGCACAGCTGTCAGGTAGGCCACAGAGGCAGCAAGGAGAATAAAAATCAGTGTCTTAGACTTCAATAATGGAGTCTTGCTTAGAACAGCAGTGATAGGGCTTAGATCAGGGTGTCAAACATGCAGCCCACAAACTTCTTCCATCTGGCCTGTGACTGCTCCACGAGATCACACTTTCCCCCTAACAGAGAGGGTATCGTGGAGCGCAGTTTCCCATACACAGCACTCTACGATGCTGCGAGAGTGCTGTAGTATTTCAATGTATGGTAGGTACATCCTACTTGAAGTACGTTTAAGTCAAATTTGACCCACTATAGCAGGTGAATTTGATACCCCTGGCTTAGATTCTCCTTTGCTGGCCTCCACTAGTGCAAGTTGCTCTCTGATCCTACCCCAAGAATAAGGGAAAAGACTTTCCATGCGACTCATTCACTACAAATCCCCCAAAAGATGGTAGCTGGAAATGTGTGTGACGTAATAATGTGGGAATCTATGGGGATTTAAATGGGAAAGGAAAAATGCCCCTGCAATCATATGGATAAATGACGTTTTATAGCGATCCCACTTTATGCTACAATGTTTTAAATTTAAAGTAATAAGCTAGTGATTGACTACCTATTATCATCATTACTACCCCACTAGCATCTACAGGACCCACTAAGATCAGGTGTTGGACAGATACATCGTAAAAGACAGTCACTGCCCAAGGAGCTTCCAATCCATTACACAAGACAGCCAAAGGGCGGGAGAAAGGGATATCAATATCCCCATTTGACTGATTGGGAACTGAGGCCCAGAGAGGGAAAGTGACGAAGGCAGAGAAGCACAGAAAGTCTCCAGCGAAGTGAGGAAGGGAACTCACATCTTCTGAGTACACTTGCTGACATTTTGTAGCTGTCACTTTTTCCAGTGATGCAGATTTGACAACATCAAAATGTTTCAGTTTGAGCTGACTTAGCATTTAGAAATGTCCTTCCATTTTTATTTTGAAAGAATAAAAAACCAGCTCAGATCTGAAATAAAACATTTGTTCTGGGTTGTCCAACAAAACACTTCATTTGACCCAAAACCAGTTTATTTTCAATTTGGTGAAAATATTTTTTTAAAAATTGGTTTGGGGTCAACTTACAATGATTTTTTTTTCCAGAATTGCTGGCAAACCCCAAAATCATTTATTCACCTAGCTCTTCTCCCTAGTCCCATCCCAATTCATGACCAGCAAGAGCCCCAAAGAAGCAGAGGTGGGCAGTTCAGGGAAAGCTTTCAGATGTTCGGACTTTCCTCTGAACTTTCCAAAGAACCTGCTACTGAAGAAAAAAAATGGGTTGGCTGTGTGGCCCAAAGCAAAGCATCCTGCTTCCAGACTGGCCAGAGATACTTTTCCTCCAGGACATTTGGGTTCCTGGCTGGAATCAGCAAAGGAAAGACACAACTCCCCAAACTTGGCTTGTTGTTTCAGCCGTCACCCTCCTCTTTGCATCCTTCCTCTGGATCCCCATCTCCAGCACATCAGACACATGCAGGGGAGAAGACACAGAACTTTTGTAAAATATGATCGGCGGACAATCTAGACTGTACTTATCTGACACACTGTGGAGCCCCTGACCCCCACCTCTGCTTTATTGTTGACATCTTGATTGTCCACAGATCAAATTTTGCAACAATGTTTTTGTGTGATCTGTCACATGCATGGTAGCCCCCTTTAAAAATCCCACCTCACCATCCTCCTTCACATCCTGATTTAAAGTTCTCCTCTGCTGTGATGCCTAAAAAATGCTTGGCATCTGGTTTGCAGGGCCTTCTCTGAAAATTCAGAACCATCTCACTGTTCTCTAGCTCTCCCACTCTCTGTTGTATTTGCACTGAGTTTGTACGGCGCCCAGCGCAACAGGGCTTCGGCTGTGAGGCACTTTCACAATACAGAAAACTGGTGGGAGAAACTTTTTCAGCCCCTGCAAAAGGCTTTGGGAAACCTTCTGAAGAGTCCTCACTATTTCTGAATTGGCTTTCACTGCCCTGCGACTTTGCCTGCCTTTAAAAGAGGTTTTCTCTAGACACTTTCCAACCAAGAAGCCATCTGTTTTGCTTTGACTAGGGCCAATTTATTTGGTTTTTCTCCTTCCAAAGGCTCTTTTCCAGGGACGTGAGCAAAGGTTAATACAGCAGGAAGCGTCCAGCGGGTGCACAGTGCTTGATGTCTTCCTAACGGCTGCCCATCAGGATGATGCATCGGCCAGGAGCCAGGAAGCCAATTGAATTCATGCCATTACATGATGCAATCAACTGGGGCAGGACTAATGAAAGAGAGAAGCAGTCAGATCAGACTGCAAGCACTGGGTGGAGAGCATTAGTAAGGGTCTTTTCCGGCAGGACAGTGGTGTGTTGCACTCTCTAATGGCAGCTTGTTCTGTGCAGTAGAGGTGCGGTGATCGCCGTGTGGTTATTTAAAAGGATTCGTCTCTTTTCCCCTTGGGAAGCAGCCGCTCTCCTGCTGTTAAATGCTAATTGGTTTTGCATTAGCAGCTGAAAGAAAGAAAGAAAGAAAGAAAGAAAGAAAGAAAGAAAGAAAGAATTGGCAACTCACAACACCAGGCTGTTTAAAAGGCACAGCACAGTATCTTAATCCGATATGGACCTTGGAAATGTAGCGCATTGTTCCCATGCTGTTAATGCAGTGGTCAGGAATACTGGTGGATTTAGTGGATGGAACCAGAGCTCAAACCAGTGTCATGGACTGTAGGCTATTAACACCTACTGGAGGTTTTCCTTTGGCTCACGTGGCAGGGAATTGTGCATTTAGAGTAGAAGGACCCAAGTCCTATCCTCCCTATACAATTTCCCAGTGGCCCTGGTAGTCAATATTCTACTGTGAATAAGTTCAGCCCAGGCAAAGGGCTTTTTAATAAACTGCACACAGGACTAGCAAGCGCGCCAGAAATCTAGCCAGCCCTAAAGGCTGATTTTCCTAGCAATATTGCTTAGGGTTTTCCAGAGCCATTCTGATCACAGGCCATGTCTTCATGCTAAGGCATCGTTCTGGCAGAGACTGAGACGTGTGCGGCCATGCCTAGTGGTAGGAATAGGACTCAGTAGCCAGGAATAGGAACCCATGCTCAGAGCTGGGCTCAGAGAACAGAGGACAGAAGGTAGGAATTGGAGCCAACGGTCAGAACTGGCTTACCTGGAGAGAGACAAGGCATAAGCAGGAACATAGCTTAAAAGTGTGGCCAGAAAGAAAGAGCGAAGCAATTCTGTAAAGATAAGATGGGCGGGGAAGTGATGTTCTCCATTGCACTCTGGACTGATGTACAGCTGTCACCCCAATTCTTCACTCTGAGGCCCCAACTTACTCCACTTTGTTATGTGAATCCCCCACTCCTGGGTCAGCTCACACCCAGCTTCATGCATGTAGTCGATCTATCAACCAGAGAAGGAGCCCTCTGGCCAGCCACTCATGAGATAGACCCCCAGAAAACACTCCCAGTCCCAGATGCAACCCCAGGAACTTCCATCTTCTGGGGTTCAAGCTCATTTACACTTATCTGTCAATTTACCAAAGAAATTGAAATGCACCAGTGTGGTGTCTGCACACACTCAACTCACATGCACTGCTTTCAATAATCAGACAAATTGGTGTATTGACTACAGTAAGCTTTTAAGTGATTCTAAGTCAGAGTAATGGAAATCAGAAGATTATTAAGCCAAGGATTTAGTCGCCATCAAATAAAAGATAAATCTTATTCTAAGCTAAGATCACTGTTTCAGTCTGTATATAGCTTACTACGCAGACTAGCTATAACATGTCTGTGGGTAGGTGCCAGTCCTTGATGTTGCTTGAGAGCAAGATTCCAGGGAAGAGCCCTTAGACATGGGGGCCTCTTTCTTTTAACCAGTTTCCTCGATGTCCCTGGGATGGGGTGATCATCCATGTCTGGCAATGGGCATGTTCGTTCGCTCTTGAGTCAAGGTGCTCAAAGGTGCTAGGACGGTCCGTTGTTCCTGTGTGGGTGCCTCTGTGGGACGTGGAACCATGGCTCGGTGTTTGTCTGCATCCATTCAAGCCATGTAAGACACCCATTTGGGGACATGCTGTAGCAGAGTTTCATACCTGTGCATACGTGACATTGCAGGAAACATGCTACCATCATAGTAATGTTCAGTATGTCATGAGCATTCCGCAAACATCTTTCGTGACATATTTTGCACCAGACAATACCCGGTTGCCTTGTAGGGGTGAGCTTGAATGACACCGCCATGGTGTACATGGGATGCGGCATGTCACAGGAGGTCCCAGATTTACAGTCTCCGTGACATTCCCGTCTGTCTGTCCTGGGGCACTCACATCTCACTCCTGGGGCTGCAGATTAACTCTGAGGGTGAAAGCTCTGGTCTTTCTCACTTAGATTTTAAGAGGGTTAGTGGGGGGGAAGAAGCTGCGAAAGCATTTCCCATCCTAAACCAATTGCGGTAGGACGGGAGCCTTTAGTGCTGTGTGTGTGACTGCGACTGCTTTATAATCATGAACCTCGGCCGTGCAATGCGCACGCTCAGGACCATCCCCCAAGGAAGATAGCCTGCCAAGGAGTTGCACCATTTTATGCCCTTGCGTCTAAAATAGAACCAACATTTGAATTCCATCTGCTGCCTATTTCAGCCCTTTCAGCAGTGGGAAGGTGCAGCTGCGTAAAGGTACCAGCTCGACAGCTCTGGGATTCAAAAGGCCTCTATTTAGCTGCAGAGGAGGTACAGTGCAGCCTGTATTAACCCAGCCACCTTTCTCAGCTCCTGTCAGGAGATGTTTACCTGTGGAGAAGATAGGATCATTCAGAGACCAACTGTTTTGGGCATGAAACAAATAGATGCCACAAGGGGGTGCACCTGAGCAAGGCTTCACAGAGATTTCAGGCTGGGCGAGAGCCTCACTCTTCGAATGATTGAAACCGTAGCATCTTCTCCATAACGGAGTCCCCCGCCAGGGGAAGTGTGAGGCTGGGAAAGCCCTCCTGGGGCACACCGTAACCCTTCGTTACCCCTCCTGGGTTCTTCCTGATGTCTTTCAAAGGACTCCGTTGATGGGTTCTCCACCAGAGATGCATATAATTAAGAATATTTTAAATGAATAGTTGCATGCAATCCACGTGCTAGGGAAGCCGAGGGAAGAAATAATTTCACTGATGAGATTTCACCGTTGCTTAGGCCTCATCTACACTCGGTCTATTTAACGAAATCATTATTTAAAAAAAATTAGCTAATTTGATGCCAAATCAAGCCATCCCAATATAAATGCTTTCATCTCACTGTATTGGGGGCCTCATCACGGGCCTGTATCATATTCACTGGATGGATTTTCCTGTCAATTTAGTTAAATCGATGCAAAAACCTGAGTGTCAACAGGCCTTCGAGCTAAGTGACGGGATTGCACACTGCAAATCGCTTGACTCTTTAGTTTAACATTGCAGCTAACTGTTTTGTGTGAAATATGGCAGCAATTAACTTCCCCTTCGCTCAGTGAGAGCTAAGAGAATGGAAAACCACCACCCAAGAACTAGACGGCATTGAAACCTGGGCAGTGTCTGGATCATGCAGCCCAGGGAGTTCTCCACAGCTCTGTTAATAAAGAGAGGGGCCTGGGATTGATTTGAGTTCAGCTGTGTGTGAGAGAGCACGAGAGAGAAGAGACAGCATGGAAACAGAGTGTGGCCCTGAGTGAAAGCTAAGAGAGACAGGGTTTGGACAGAATGCCGGCTGAAACGGGAACAGAACTGTCCCTGTTGGGTTCTTGCTATGTTCCGGGACTTGGATGCAGGCCGATTTACAAAGAAATTCCTCCATTTCTCCTCCTCACACTAACAACTTTCAAGACCCTGAAACTGGCTCACTGCACAGGCCAAAAGTGGTAACTGTACGAAAGTGTCCAGTTTTGTTTTGTTTTTGACGACTCTTTCTGTTTTGCACAAGTGTAGTTGCTCATAATTAGTGTGGAACAGGCAGAGTTCATGAAAGAAGGTCAACAGAAGTTTGCAGTACACGGTACTTAAGATGATCTAATATGTGAGAAGTGGAGAAGCTCACTGACATATACAGGCATTCACAGTGCAACTGCCAGAAAGGCAACAGGGTCTAGTGGGTAAGACCCTGGACTGGGAGTCCCTTGATGTAGGCTGTCTACCACTGTGTGGCCTTTGGTGAGTTGCTCCTTCTTTCTCAGCTTCTTGTCCCTCACATGTCTAGTCTATCTGGCCGGATGGGAATTTGTTGACAAACCATTTTTTCAGCAAAAAATGCTGATTGGTCACATTCAGAATTGTTCATAAAACAGGAGCTGTTTTGACGAAACTCCCAACTTGAAAAATGGAAGAAAAAGTGCTGAAATTATCAAAACAGCCTGTGTTGTTCTAGCCGTGTTGGTCCAGGATATGAGAGAGACAAGTTGGGCGACCTATAAAACTCTGCTCCAAAGGGGGAGCCGTGTTAGCCTAGTTCAGCAAAATAAACAAGGAGTCCTGGGGCACTTTTAAAGACGAACACATTTAAAGACTAATAAACATCAAGGGTCTGATGAAGTGGGATTTTCTCCCACAAAAGCTGATGCGATAAATAAATGTGTTCGTCTTTAAAAGTGCCACCAGACTCCTTGATTGTTTTTCTACAAAACTCTGCTTACACTTGAAGTTTCTCTCTCTCACCGACAGACGTTCATTCAGTAGAAGCTATTAGCTGCCTCATCTTGTCTCTCTAACATAGGACAAAACATTTCCAAAGAAATGTGTTAATTCAACTGAATTAAAATTTATTTTGGCTTGCATCAATTTTGAGATTTTGATTTGTTGTCCCAAATTTGGAGGGGAGGGGATGGATATCTTAAAAATGTTCACAAGCCGGAAACCAGTTTCCTCCAGCTCTAATCCGGACGCTCTTTAGGACACTGGCTGCCTCCTGCCCTAAACTAAGAACTGTCCACTTACATTTCTAACAGTGAGAGTGACTCGCCGTGGGAACAATTTGGCTTGTGGGGGATTCTCCCTCACTGGTTATTTTAAAATCAAGAAAGGATGTTTTCTCAGATCCACTCAAGAAATTTTTGTGGGGACATTCTGTGGCCAGTGTTATATAAGGGGTCAGTCACTCCATAATCACAGAGGTCCTTTCTGGCCTTGGAATCAATCAATCTATGGAAAAAACAACATCCTGGTATGTTTATTTGTTACCGCTTGTCCTCCACCACCCTGGCTGTGTGTTTGTGTCAGCCACTTGTCATGTCTGTGGACTCTGTGAGCAAGATCCTGTCAGTTATGTGCTTGAGGTCCTATTCCAAGCTGAGCTCTCCAGGGCTCTACTGTAACTATTAACTCTTTCTCTGGCTACATTACTCTCAGCGGTGTTTTATTAACACATCTTCCTGTGACTACACGGTGAATCCTTAATCCTGTGCACCCTGAAACACCCAGACATTTTCAGCTCATGGGAAAATTCACTTTTCCAATCATTTCGGCTTTCTCCAGTAAGAAACGTATGGGAAATTTTCAAACCACCGCCTTCATTTGCAGGGTTGCAGAACCGCCTGGGTTGCCCTGGGACCCCCTCGGCAATTCCAGCTGTGTGTGTGTCTGCCTCTGTCTGAAAGCCCCAAAGCTGCAAGCACCAGCTTCTCTTACCCATCATTGTTTTCCCACCTGTGGGAATGCTTAAAAATACGACAAGCCGGGATGGGGGGTGAAGGGAGGGAATCAACGATCTCCCACTTTCAAATACACCTTGGCTGGAGTCTTGAACCTTTAGCTCAGGGCTGTACGTGGAGCAGTAAATATATACATTACAAACCAACAAAATTTATTTTTAAAGAGTGTTTAATTCTGGGAATTCCTTTTTCAGCCCTCCATGGTCCCTTCTCCCTAGCCTGTCTCATTCATTCCACTGGCCTGTTACTAATATTAATCACAATCTCCCTTGTTTGTTTTCATTCTTTCTTTCTCAGTTGTTCAGCGAGCTGCTTGCAGGGAGCTGCAGGCAGACGAGAGGGAATCAAGGGGCTGGAACACGGGCCTGGGAAGAGACCCCCCCTCCACTCCCAACCTTTCATCCCACTGCTGACACCGTCTTGCGCTGGTGCCATTTGCCATTAATGCCAATGTTTTCCAAAGCAGCTAGGCATTTTGGGAGCCCACTGTGAGCTGCCTTGATTCTTCTTCAAAGGTGCTGTGCCTCACAGCTGCCCCACACTTCAGTGATGTCACAGCCCTAAGGTCCCCCCACCCAGAGAGAAGCTTGCTGTAAAGACTTTCCTCCAGGCACCTCCATTTTTCCCTACTGCCCACCCACTCCTCCTTTTACCTCTGTCTCTTTTCTGGTTCTCCTTTTCCTGCCTGTTTGTCTCTTTGGCACAGAGGTTGGGTGGGGAAAGGAAAAGAGGTGCAGAGTAAGTGGCAATCAATGTGGGGGAAAGAAAGGAAAAGACAGAGTCAAACAGGCAGGAAGGGAAGGAGAGAGGCTAGCCTAGACTTGATCATTCAGGAAAAATCACCCAGAGGGTGTTTTGTTCAGCCCCTACAGGAAATGAGGTGCAAGGTCCCTAAGCCACTGACCATGTTTAGAAATGTTGGCCTTAACCTCCCTCTGCTACATTTTCCCCATGTGGGCAAACTGATCACCTAGCGCAGTGGGACCTGAGCACAAGTGGGGGGCAGAGGTGCCACTGCCAGACAGATATTGTGCTGCCTGTAATGGGTGCTGGCCCCTGCAGGGGTGGAGCTCTTGATTGCAGAATTAGCCCCAACTGGCAGAGATCAGCATCATTCCCCATAAAGGCCAGAGGGTGGCTGTAAGGAACAGGTAGCTTTGGGAACTGCAGGTGCTAAGAAAGGCTCTTGTAGGCTGGAAGTTAGAAACCTGAAACTCCAGCTAAGTAGCAGAAGCAGGACAGGCAGACTGGAGTGTAGGATGAATTAGAGAATCCTGGGGGCTCTAGCAGAAAGATTGGGGAGGTGGAGTTGCTCTTTGGAGGCTACAAACAGCAGGAGCCTGTGTGGAGTTTGATGGTGAAGCTTTTGAGGAAGAAACAGCAGGGTGGTGTGGAGGCTCCTGTGACCAGGAATGGGGGGCTGGGATCCTGCTGTCTCTGATAAAGGTCTGCCAGGTGCTGTGTGCATGAGGCACATGGGAGAGAAAACAATGGATCCTGGCTTCCCCTGTCTGCTCCCCACTCTTGTCTATGACTGCAGAGTGACAGTGAGAGCTCGTCCCTGTACTGATCTGTTTCTGCCTTGGTCAAAGATCTTGTTAGAGAGCATGGGGCTAGATCCTCAGTGGGTGTTAATCAGCATAGCTCCCTTATGCTTATGGAAGCTAGCTGTGTAGCTGGCCTTCTGGCTCATTCAAGTAGCCTGGCATTAACCCTTAGTTTGGTCCATTCCTGTGTGTGCTGTCTGCCAGGTTTGGTTCTCCCTGTGTGTCTTCAGCAAAGAAAAGGTGAAGCAGCAGCTCAGTGGGGAGTCAGGCAGGTTGCATGCTGTCAGAGCCGTGATATGGCAGTGGGGAAAATGAAGCCCAGCCTTAATGGGGTGCAGGGCCAGAGTTTTTACTGTCCCAGGGGCTAGATCTGCCCTGGGCATGCTGTGAGCATCCAGGAGTTACAAGGCTAGGGTCAGGGCTGTGCTCGGTGCTATTAACCCTCATGCAATGAGAGATGCCTGGGAAGGGGAAGTATGGCCTAGTGGGTAGGGTATGAAATTGGAACTTGGGGAACCTGGGCTTTAAATCCCCACTCAGCTGCAGGCTGCCTGTGGGCTTGTTTGACTCAGCTGTAGGGGGACCCAAATGAGTTCTTGGGTTTTCAACACAGCCATGATGATGCAGGGGTGGTATTGAAATGCCAAGTGTCAGGCTTGATCCAACTGCCAGCCTGTATCCAAGTCCCAGATCAGTTCACCTTCCTGGCTGTTTTAGCTGCACTAGTTAGAAAAAGCTGGAACAGGTTTGCCTAGGGGAGTGGCAATCAGCCCCCTGATTGCAGTGTGAATATCATTTCATCTACCCTTCGCTGTGGGGCCCCCTCGCTGTCTTCCTACCTCATGGGGATGCATGGAGGGTAGAATTCACTACTGCATACACCACCTCAAGCAGGGGGGCCAGTTAAGTACATGGACAGAGGGAAAACAGGCCTCTGCAGACACAGCTGGAGGAATGAGTTAGAAGACAAAGAGCCGGAGTGGAACCGTGTCTCAGTGGAGAACCTCTGTTAGTGGGAACGTTAATTTTGTTCCGTGGGTCCTGCTGTTTCATTCCTAGTGTGTTACTGAAATGGACAGGCAGTTGGCTGTCACAGAGATGTGAGTGGGGATTGCGCCTGGTGATGGAGTATTTTAATAAAGCTAGTCAGAAGGCACACTCACCCCAGTGCTGATCAATGCAAACCCAGCCAGAGAGACATGGAGATGAAGTGGAGTGAATAAGAGAGGGGAGAAGCAGGAAATGCCAACCTGATGGGGGAGCCAATTATTGCAGGAAGGGAAATGGAGTGAGAGAGAACACCTGCTCTGCCTCTGCCTTTGTGCAGTTCTAATCACTCGCCTATGGTTGCATGGGCCGTTTGCCCCAAATATAATGCCTCCAGCTGTTGGTTGTACTGTTCCCCCGGGAGAAAAAGATCCACCAGCTGTTTAGTAAAACTAGGGCCTTCCTCCAGATGGGTTTAGCGGCCCCACTGAACAGTCTGTCTGACCCTGCCTGACACCTACATCATAACCACACAAGCCTCAAAATGTGGCTTAATTAAACCAAACTTCTTCAAATGTCACCTGTGTGTGAGATCTTGATGAATTTTAACTACGTGGAAAGTTTGAAGAGTCAGCGTTGTGCTGGGAAAAGCAATCGGAGCAACAAAACAGATGGTGCATTTCTTTAAGGCCCCAATTTTTAATTAATTTCAACATACAGACTAGTTAACAGATTTATTTGTAAATTCACAGAGAATTAATTTGGGGTCCAAGTTAGTGCTGCACCATGCTGTGTTTTTCTGCTTAGCGAAGAAGTTGAATCCCTGTTTGTAGTGCAATGCACAACTTTATTTACAGCGTTACGACTGTGCGACTCCATAGTTCTTGAAAACCCTTCTGATCAATTCCAGAATTCAAGGGAAGGTTCTGCCTCTTGATGCCTAGAACCCTTTTTTTTTTTTTTTTTTTTTTTTTTTTTTTTTTTTTTTTTTTTTTTGGTGAGCACTGGAAAAGCCTCATTTTCCCCATCTAGTCCCCCAGGATTCAGGAGCGAGACAGTGATTTCTCGTGGACCTGTGGCAGGGAAGTAGAATCACTCTGGGTACAGGGGAGAGGCAGCACTCTCTTGTCAGGCCTGACACACTCTCTGCACCTAACATCAGTGCCATGATACATACCCCAAAGTTGCATCTAATATATCGCTGGACAGTTCATAACCCAGTGATCATTATATTTGCTCTTTGTAGGGGGTGAGTACAGAAAGATACAGACATGTGTTAGAACTATGTCTTCCTTGGCTGTGCATATAAGGGGCTGGGGGAAATGACTAAGCCTCCCCAAAAAAGCTGGCCATGCAGGAGGGCAAGTGCCATAGAGGCGGTATGGGTCACCTCCCTTGAGAGCCATGTCAGCCCACCGCCCCCACTCATGCTCCATGTAAAAAGCCCCACCCTTGCGCCACCTCTTCCCCCACCCGCCACAAAGAGGAGCGAGCAAGCAAGTATTGGGGGAATAGGCACAGGAGTGAGTGGCAGGTGGGAGAGGGGGAAGAATTAAAGTGATATCTGGGCTTTGGGAGGCAGGCCATGGGCTTCCTCCTCCCCTTCTAGAGAGTTTCTGGTGCTTACCTCTGAGGTGTAGCTAGGGGTGGGCCTGACTGAGCCCTGGCCCACCCTCTTTAAAAGGAGGCCCACCCAATTGCAGCAGTTCTGCTTGCTACAGCAACCGGAGCACCTCAGGAGTTAGGCAGCTTTTGACTGCTTGCCTGAATGTGATCAGAAGCCAAACGTTCAGGAGGCAATGCCTGATGCTACAGTTGCTAGGTAGCAAGTAAAGCAACTGGAGTGTCTGCAGCTTTCTGAACGTCCTGCGTCCGGTAACATGACCATGAGCAGGAAGTGACCGGAGCCCACCCAGGTGACTCATTGGCCTGGCCTGAAAATCAGGTCTGGGTATGCCCCTGACTTACCTGTAAGCCTTCCCAAACAGACAACTTGCATTTCACTGATATATGTTCTAGAAATGTGTTTGGCAAGCAGTGTGTAACCCACTCTGCCCTCCACAAAAGAATGTGTATTTCCTTCTGTGACCAGCCTGCTCATCCAGCAGAGACAATGAAGGTATATTTATGGAAAAAGTGAACAAAGTCACCCACACCGCGAGTGCTGGGGACGGGGTGTCTGAACCTCAATCGTATCAACTGACTGTACACAACATTGCTGTGTTGAGTAAGGGCTCTTGTGACATGCTGAGGGTGAGATTGTAAAACAGGCATGAGCACCGTGTACTGAATTATGGATACTCATTGCTACTACGCTGTAAGGTCTGCAACTAAAGGGTGTTTAAACCAGGCGCCTTTAGTGGGGAGTTGAGAAATAGGTTCTCCCCAAAGGAAAGAGGCCAACATCTCAAACAAGGCATGGCCAACTCCAGTGAGCTATCAATCTGTATTGGAGATTGGCAGAAGAGATCTTTTGCAATGTACAAATAATCAGCAAGGAAGAAGACCACCTGGTGACTTCACATCCACCAGGGAAAAGGAATTTTGTAGGAAGTATGGATACTCTTCAAAGAGTTACTGGATTATTTTTTTAAAAAGGGGTGGGAACCCGATAGGTAACCAGTACTTGGGTAACAAAATGTTGGTCCTTCATCCAAGGAGGTTGGTGACCCTGAGGACTGTCCCCCTGGCCCCACCCCCTTTTGGCCCCACCCCGGCACCTGCTGAGGGTGCGGTGGGCGGGGCTGGCAAAGGTTGCCGGCCCCTGGTCTAGATATTCTCTTTGTACTATGGTACAGAGCAGTGGTTCCCAGCCCTTTTGGCTAGAGGGCCGCAGCTATCATTTTTACAGGCCTGAAGGGCCACCAACTGGCTGGCCCGAAAAGCAATTTGCCTCCTTGCTCACTGATCTCCCATTTCCAGGCTGCAGCAGGGAAACCACACACATCCTGCAGCTCTGCGCACTCTATCTAGGTCCCAAGGCAGTGGCTCTCTCTGCAGCCAGGGGGACAGAAGATCAATGCTCCCCTCTTATTCCAGCAAGGACCTTTGCACCTATGGACCTAGGCAGAGCACTTTGCCATGGTCCCTGCTACAGCCAGGGGGATGGGAACGCTAATCTTCTATCCTTTGGCTGCAGCAAAAAGCCTGCATTGATCTTTTAGCCCTGGCTCCTTAGGCAGTGACTCCATTCTGCAGCCAGCAGGAAGGGAATCAAGGGCCACTTTGAAAGCTCCTGAGGGCCCTTTTGGCCCCCAGAACACAGCTGGGGAACAAATGGTATACAGCCTAGAAACCACAGCCAGGATCTAGGTCCTGTGGTGCTAGGGGCTGTACATCCTGCAATAAGAAATGATCCCTGTCCTGAAGAAGTTATAATCTAGACAGATAAACCTATGGGAAACTGAGGCACAGGGAGAGGAAAGTCAGTCCAGTTTGGTGTGTTAACTAGAAGCCCATATTTATGTTACCCCACTACACATCCTCTCTCAATTCAGTACACTGCAGATTCTCACTGGTCTTCTTTACAGTCCTTCTGTCAGTTTTAAATCCCTGTGATGGCATTAATATCCCAGGTGCTTTGAGTTAATTTGGTAAAAATTCAGGAGGCCCTGAATCTGGTGCTTCTCTAGACTCCAAACACCCTGCCTCTGCGGCATTTCCTTCCTTTCTCTCAGGCTGTAATCTCATTTAAAAACCAACAATCCAGTTTGTCTGAGATGATTTGTTCTTTACAAGCCAGCGTTGTCTCTGCTGTTCATCATGTTTGTTGTCTTGTTGCTTAGTGATTTTTCTGCCCCACTTTATATTGCTCTTATTATTTGCTTGGGCAAGAGTCAGCCTCAGGGCAGCAACTACCAAGGTCCGTTAGGATTCTTTCCTTTTCTACCGTACCCGCCTATGAAATAAGGATATATTACCGTAGAGCTTCCTCTTTATCACTGTCCTAGATGAACCATCACAGTCATTTGGAGGGGAGATATAATCCAGATCCCACTGGTTAAGGACAGGTCCAAACCACATAAACTAAAGGAGAATCTTTCTTTAGGTGTTGGCAGTGGAGGGTCTATGACACACATTGGTGAGGCCATCCTGTAGAGGGCAGTGATGTGTGTATACGCACAGACACATCCACCAGCCGGTTCATTACGGTGTAAATGGGAATTGTATTGAGGGAGCTCTTATAGGCCCAGTCCGCCATCATCAAGCCCGTTGTGCCCAGCGCTGTACACGCAAGTAAGAAAAGACGATCTGTCTCCACTGAGTCCGTCCCTTTCCAAGGCCTCTGGCATGCTGTTCCAGGAGTCACTTGGCGTTAAGGGCTCCAAAATTTCTCCTGGTCTTCACCATGTCTGAGTGTGGCACAGATAATCCATGTCTGGAGTCTGAGCACAGTCTCCAGGTCACAGGCTTGCTCAAGAAATTTCACTAACTTTAGCCCTCCATCTCCAATGCCCTGGGAGAGGGAAATCTCCCCCATCCATCCTTCTATCTTTCTTTCTTCTTGTCTCTACCTCCCCTTGCCTCCCCCAACCTCATTTGTTCTTTGGAAAGCGAGATGTGAAATTTAGTGATATCACTTTAAATGGGCTGTGAGCCTTCCCGCAGCGCTCACCATGTTCTCTATTAGGAAACTTGCCAGGAGAGTGAGGTGTATATTTAGGTAGGCCTTACTTGTAGATGGGTAGTAAACACAGTTATTTAGATCACAGTGCTCAGGTGGTTCCTTCATTCAGTGCTTGTTGTGTGAAGAACAATGGAAAGAGACTGCCTAAGCCCCTGGGGTCAAGATAGTCACTATTTTATGACTGTTCTGGACAGTCCGATCTCTGCTGCCCACTTCCAACCAATGTCACTAGATCTGACACCTCTTACTCAGATGCTGTGGGGGTTTGGCTGTTGTATTACCTAGAGGCCCCAGCTGAAATCAGACATCATTGGGCTGGCAGGAGGTAGGACCTGCCCTGCAAAGCCTATAATATAGAGAGGGAGGGAAGAGGAAGATTTGGAAACTGAGGCACTATGTGATGTGCCTAAGGACACACAGGGAGTCTGTGGCAGAGCCAAAAATAAAACTGAGGTGTCCTGAGTCCTAACCCAGTACGTTATTCTTAGTGCCAACTCCTGGAGTCAGGTTCTTACTTGAGAATCTCTCTCGCTCTCAAAAAAGAAAAGATCTGCTTGTTTTTATTTCTATTGGTTGCAGGGAAAAGCTTGAATACATGACACCATAAAAGCAGAGAAACACAAAAGGAAATAAAAACACTCATGATTTTTTAAAGCCAATCATGATTTTGGGGAGCTGACTAAGATTTTAATGCCTGGGATTGGCCATATTTCGGAAGTCCGATTCTTCTGGAGAAGAATCGACTCTAGCTTGTCATGGTTCGTTCAGAAATGCACCATTTAAATAAAGATAAAAAGGTTGGCTGGAAACTTTCAATGCACTGCACATTAGGCCTTAATCTTCTGTATCAAAGGGGCTTTCAACACATCATCCTCTTCAGTTTAGAGAGCCTCATGGAGTGAAAGAAAGCAAAGAGGGTTGTCCTGGGGAATGTTGCTTTTCTTCTGTAAAATGTAAAAAATGAAAAAAAGGCTGACTCCTTATGTCTGTGTGCAGGGAAATCTCCCACTAATGTTAACGGGACATGGATAAGGAGGACAGGCATTGGTTCAAAATTTTAATTCCAGTTTTCAGACAAATAGCTTTGCAAAAATGGCTCAGGGAGTTAGGAATCCTTCTGGAATTCGGTGGGATTTGGGCATCTAACTCCCATAAATCACAGCGCCAATGCCCTGCAAATATGCTCTAGATCTCTAACCAGGACTCTGGAACAAACAGCAAACTGCCTGAATGCCGGGTTTTATTCTGTGCCCACGGGAGCACAGCTTTGAGAGTTCGGTCACAAATGCACCGCAATGCTGTGACGAAGTGGTGATGTCCTTGGGGGTTTCTCTAGGTGCTGTGTGTGTGGCTCAGCTTCCCCCTACTTGCTACTCATGTATTTTGGTGATGGGACCTGGCTGTGTGATTATTTCAGAGACCACTGGAGGGCGGAGGTGTCTTAAGTACAACTATTAACAAATCAGCATTCAAAAACCAATAGGGGAACACTTCATTTTCCCTACTCACTCCATTGATGATTTGTTAGTAGCTGTACTTAAACAAATGGCTTACTAATCACAGCTTCAAAGAGAAACTGCAGAATTGGAATTCATATGCAGATTTGACACCATTGCCTTAAGGCTAAATAGGGATCTTGGATTTTTTTTTCCTATTACAACAGGTGATTTGACCTCACCTCCTTCTAGATGCTGTTCTCCACCATTTGAATCTAAACAACAGCTTTGATTTGCTGTCACAGCCTGACCTGATCCTGTTACTTACACTTCCCTGCATTTATTTTCCTCCCGTACTGCAAGTTCCCCATCTTCAAGCACCTAAGTGGGATTTTCTCCCACAAAAACTCATGCAATAAATAAATTAGTTCATCTTTAAAAGTGCCCCAGGACACCCTGTTTGTTTTGCTGAACTAGACTAACACGGCTCCCCATTTGGAAGTCCAATTAGAAGTCATTTAGGCTATGTCTACACTAGACAAGTTAAGTTGACTTAATAAGGTCGATTTAGGCACTAATCCCCATCCAAACTGGCTTTAAGGCGACTTAAGGAGTTGACTTAAGGCTTAAGTCGACCTAAAACCAGGTGTTATTAAGGTGACTTAAGTTTTCTTTAGATTGACTCAATGAAAGCCCAGTGTGGATGCGGCTTTGTTTAGGTCGACTTAAGCCTCCTCAGGTCGATGTAAGTTGCCTGTGTAGACGCACCCTAACTATTGCAGAGGCAAGGTGGGTGAGGGAATGTCTTCTATTGGTGAAAGAGGCAAGCTTTCAAACCACCCAGAGCTCTTTTTCGAGGCTCTGATATCCTGGGACCTATACAGCTGCACCAGCCCTGCAGATCGCTAAGTGTTTGACAATTTCAGGCCAGGAGAAATCTTTGCCAACGATTCCCTACCCCCAGCCACAGGGCACATATCTATTCCATTCAATGACGTATGCGTCGAAGGGCTGGCTGCTGAACAGTGGATCAGAGAGACCATCGCTGTCTCAGGACTGACGTAGCCTGGTCCCTTTCACACAGCATGGAGCCTGCGAAATAGACTGCTCCTTTACCAGCCATCCTGCTTAACAGGCTCTATCCTTTCCTCTGCTGCCACATATGTTGCTGGGGGGTCAGAGGGCAATTCACCTTTGCTCTTCCCTCTTCAGTTTATTTGCATCCTACAGTGGCAGTGGTTGGTACATGAGCCAAGTAGTGGAAGCACTTGGGCGCATTGCTTAGCTAATGAGCTGCTCAAATCGAAAAGCCCTCGGCCCGATTCTCCACTGCCCGATATCTTGATTTTTTTTCACACTCACTTTGCACAGGGAGAAATGAGACAACAGAAAATCCCCCACTGCCGTTTCAGTGAAAAATTCCCAAGTGGTCATAACGGATGGGAATAATTCTCACGTCTGTATCGCTGTCTCACTCAGACACGTTCCAAAAGAGGGGCCTTGCTAGTCTAGTTGAGCAAAACAAATGAGTCCTGGGGCACTTTTAATGACTAACACATTTTTCTCATGAGCTTTCGTGGGAGAAAATCCCACTTCGTCAGACACTTGAAGGTGGGGAATTTACAGTATGGGAGGAAAATAAATGCAGGGAAGTGTAAGTTACAGGATTGGGTCAGACTGTGACAGCAAATCAAAGCAGTTGTTTAGATTCAAATAGTGGAGAACAGCATCTAGAAGGGAGTGAGGTCAAATCACCTGTTGTAATAGGGAAAAAAAATCCAAGATCCCTATTTAGCCCTAAGGCAACGGAGTCTGACACATCTCTGTTCCTCTCGGGCAGGGATGTAGAAATAATGGCGTGTGGTGGTTCCTTCCTGGAGTCTGGGAATTGAGACACCCGGCTCACCCCAGCCCCCGGACGTGTACCTTACTCACCTACTAACTCACCATGTAACTTTGGGCACTTCATGTCGCCTCTGCGTGCCTCAGGCTCTCCATCTGTGAGATGGGCGTAACGGGGCTTACGCCTCGCAGCAGAGCAAGAAGGGCTGGATGCATCATTCACGGTGCTTTGGCATTTCTGGAGTGACGGGCTGTGCGATCCAGTTACGAAGCCCGAGGGACTCTTATTACATGGCGCTGTTTCTAAAAACACCAGCGGCTCCTGGCAGGTGACTCTGTTGGCGGAAGCGAGGGCACCCATAAACTCCTCACCGTTCAGCTCATTCCCTGAAGCCTGCTGCATTCAGTAGAATAGATTTTCTGAGGGGCTGGCTGGCCGGCCAGACAACTGTCAGGGAAAAGCTGAGCCAGTGCAGATGAAATATACACAAGGAGTCACTCCCACTCCATAGGGCACAGTCCCCCATAGTCCTTACAGTGCCCGTGCAGTGTGTCTGTCTATTATTGCCCTGATTTAAATGCATTTCATTGTTGGCTGTTCTCATTTGTCGGCGATAAACCGAGTTCTCTCTGGGAATCAGGTGGCGCCCCATTCTGGGAAGCAACGGATGCAGCACTCAGGGAATTCAGCTTCCATGTGCTAGATCCATCGTTGGGGATGGCTCTGTGGTTGGCAAATGTGTGTGAGGGAGAGGTGACAGATGCTTGGAAAGACAGGTCCCAGGACTTTGAAATAGGTTTAAATTTGACCCTGATTAAAGTGCAGGGTAAGAAACTCCCTTCAGGTTGCTGTGGTTTCAGCTGATACTTTTTTTGCGCTGAGTGAAACAGTTGGGTAGCGGTTTGGTGAGGAGCCAGCCAGGGGAGAAAGAGGAAGTTGTAGTTGTATTTTTCTTCCCTGAATTTCCCCCTCTGTTGTGCTGTGAGAGCAGGGGGGGGGGGAGGAGGAGGCGTGGGGCTTGGGAATGAAGCTGGCTGAGAAATGGTCTAATTAGCACTTTAAAATAGTCTGATTCGGAGGTAAACACATTGGTTGTGTGGGGAGGTGTTGCAGATCCCCAAAACGTTTCCAGCCATGTGCGGGAAGAGGGATCTGCACTGGTTTGTGCCTGTAATTGGGAAGGTTTGGATTTCTTTCTAATTTTAGAGGGCCAGCTACTCATCCTGGGTGAGTCCTGGCAGGGGTGTGGGTGGGGAGAAATGAGCCAAAAGGCAGCACCTGACCAGAGGAAGGACGGCATGATGGTTAGATCCTAACCTGGGACTTGGGAGATCTAAGCCCAATTCCCTGCTTTCCCTGGATGCCTTGCCTAATCTAAACTAATCCCTTAGGCCAGGACTACAGCAAAAAGTAACAATGACTCAGCTCCATTGCTGAGCGGGCTGAAAGGGCCACGCCAGTCAGTGATATAGTTAAATTGACCTAACTCCTGGTTTAGACAGAGCTACATCCCCGGACGAATTCCACTCAGCCAGGCGGATGAACTATGGCCAGAGGGGAGGGGGGTTTCCCGCACTGAGTAGTGGTTGTCTCCACTGAAGTCTTACAGCGTTTCTAGTGGAAAGCATAGCTGTAATCTGTTTTCCTCAGTTCCCACTCTGTAAAATGGGGTTGGTAATGGTACCACATAGAAAGGAGTGGTGGGAGAAGAAATACACATGAAAAGATTGTGAGGCGCTCAAGTACTACAGTGTAGCTTGTGTGTATTGAGCTTTACTTAGCTCTGAAACGGGTGATTTTTTGGTGTGTGCTGTGTCTTTACATCTTCTAGGCATTCTGTGTGCAGAGTAGGCAGCCAACCTGGACTCAAAGCCCAGTACAAACGATCAGAGGGAATCACACCCTGTGCTTTCTCACTCAAACAGACTTTACTTTTGTTCTTTCTTGTTTAGGTGTTTTTGTTATTTAAAACAAAGGCTGTGGTGTCAGAAAGCACCGCTTTGTTCTTTGTATGGGAGGGAACTGAACAGGAATAGAAATCATAGAATCATAGGGCTGGGAGGGACCTCACGAGGTCATCTAGTCCAACCCCCTGCTAAAAGCAGGACCACTCCCACTAAATCATCCCAGCCAGGATTTTGTCTAACCAGGCCTTAAATATCACCAAAGACGGAGATTCCACCACCTCCCCAGGCAAACCATTTCAATGCTTCACCACTTCCCTAGTGAGAAAGTTTTTCTTAATGTCCAACCCAGACTTTCCCAGAGGCATAGCTCCCAGTTTGAAACTGGGGTACAGGCAGACTGATGGACCAATGGACAACTCTTTACCCCTCTCCAGCCTAGTATCCCCAAAATCACCTGTCATGAAGTGGCTGGCTCATTAAGGGGAGTTGAGTCCAGCTGCACCTGTGATGGATCATCTGGGACTGATCAGCTAGAACTCGTGATTAAAAAAGCCCGCAAGGGGCTCAGTTAAGGAGAGAGCCGTCACCAGCAAAGAGGACTCTGGCAGGAAGCACCTGGGCCAGTGGGCAGGGAAGAATGCTGGCTCCTGCAGCAGGTCGCAAAACAGGGCTTGATTCTCATGCAAGGGGCCTGGAGGGAAGACATTTTTAGGGAATATATTGGTCTCTGCAGAAGACCCTGGTTAGGGATGACTGATGTCCTGTGCTAGCTTTGACGTGGAAGAAACAAGCTGGAGCCCTTTGGAAGGAGCTGTTCCAGACTCTGGGCATGGAGTCCATACTTCCTGGCCTGGGGAGAGATGGCCAACATTGACACAGTCCGACACTGAGAGCAGTTACAGGTGGGTATGGAATAAAAGTTTGGATTATTTGCCCAGAGCGGCAGCTAGTCAGGGTGAGGTTCTGGTCTGGTGAATCCAACAGATTCCTCTCAGCATTTCATTGAACCTTCTGGGCTCCTTCTACATGCAGAAGCTGCTAAACAGCAGGAGGATCTTCCAACGAAAGGCAGAGCTCCTCCCATCAGATGGGTTTTCCTAGGGCATTGCCGCTCGAGTAAGGTTTATGACGCTCTCGCTATAAACTACTGATGTGCTAAGCTCAAATTGATTTAAAAACCTCGATGCTGGCTGCCTACCCTTGAGATGGGTGGCTCTGTGGGCTTTGCCAGTCCAATGTGGGGAATTTTCTGTCTTCCAGGCGAGAAAGTCAGGCCAGCTCCGCAGACAACTGGTCTAAATATTCCCCAGGGTAGCCATGAGACAGTGGAGTCAAAATTAGCACAAGCAATAGCTTTATCAGCGCAACCAAGAACTGCCCTGGCAATATTTGTCCGTGGTGCTTTCTTTTCATCCAAGAGCCCCGAGCTCTTTATAAAGATAGGTAATTATCTGTCTCCTCACTTGCAGGTAGGGCAACTGAAGCACAGAAAAGCTAGGAGATCTGCCCTAGGAAATGCAGAGACTCATCTACTTGCTCATGCTTGACAAGCCTGTTTGCAAATGTACTGGGCACTAGCCTGCCGCACGCCCACTAGGCGTGTGAACGCTGCCCCCGCTCACTAGCAGTCCATGTCAGTGCTTCGAGGCGGAGGATGCCAGATCTCTATGGACCTCGAGTGTGCAGTCAGGGACCCTGTGGCCAGCGGGTGTGGCAGGCTGGGGGGGGCTGCACCATCCGTTCTCACCCCGGCTTGTTGTGTACTCCTTGACCACACAGTGGCTGAAGTTAGGGGGCGTTGGTGAGTTGCACTAAGTGGCATTTTATTCCAAAAGGGAAATGTTGGCAATAAAACCAGAAATGCAGATGGAGTGCAAACACCAGCACGATTTGGACTTTTATACGGTGTTGCACTCGAGATTCTCAAAGCCCTTTACAGACATCAGTGAAAAAAGCAGTCTGGCATTCACATGAGCCTTATTATGGCCAGTCTAAAGAAGAGGAAAACTGAGGCAGGGAGTGGTGAATTGACTTTTCCCAGATCACAGAGAAAATTCCTAGCAGAGCCAGAAATCAGACCGAGGTTGGCTGACTCTCGGCCCTGCACAAGGCTTCCTTTATGGAGAGATTGAGAAAAACAAAGGATACCCCACCACCCTAGTATGAAGGTTCATGGTAGCATGTTTTCCACTGTGGACAAGCTTAGTTAATAGGCTCTGCTTTTACACTTTCCAGACTCGATGGATTTTCCCCCTTTCTTTCCTTCTCAACATACTGCTGCTTGTCGCGGCAGCGGAGTAATGCAGAAGTTCTGCCTGAAAAAATGCTTCCTCCTTATATGAAACTGTACATATTGTCATGGAAATTGTCCTCATTTCCCCTGAGCACACTTTAAATAACTCGAACAGCAGTGCTAATGAGCAGAAAGACATCGGCAATCCCCACTGTGCAACTTAACAGACTTTATCCCGGTCTGAATTCCCTTTAGTCATCATCGAGCATATTAAAGATCTTGCTGTAATAAGTTGCTTTCTCTCTTTGGTCCAGGCATTTTGCTCTTCGCACTTGGTAATAAAAGGTCAGCTCTGGCTGAAACCTTGCTCTTGCAAAAATGCCATTTTTCACTGCCAAATATCTTAAGAAAAGCAAGTGTCTCCGAAAAGGTAAGTCACAATATTTTTGGTGTGTTTAGTGTTGTGTGTTTTACTTGAAATCATGGGAAAGGCTTTATCCAGGGTTATCATGCAGTGGGAATGGAGCTAGGAATGCAGTAGTTTGCTTAGGAAAGAGGGCTTTATTCTTCATTTTTGATCAGCGATACCATTTGTGCTGTCATTATTCTTATGCTTTCTACATTCAGCAAAGCCGACTAGCTAGAAGCATGTTTAACTCTGTGAATGCTGCATGCTTTTTCTGCCAAACAGGATCGATTTCCTATTTCAGAACAAACAAACCCATGTGTTCTGTTTTTGTCTTTTTCATACGCGTTAGGGATAGCACTGTAGCATTTTCATTTGTATTGATACAAAGGAGTTGCCTGTTTCTCTGAACTGAGCTGATAACCTGCACCAACACACAATGAAAAAATCGCTTTTCCTCCAAGCCCCTTCCCTGCATTTGGGAGACATGAGTGCAGGATTTTGCATAGATTTTTGGTGGCTGGGCTGATGTTTGCATTCAGAATTGCTGTCTGTGGATTCCCTGGCGATGGAATTGTTTCACATTCAGATAGATGTATAGCTGTTTATGAGAGCGGCTTGCTTCTTATATTGTAAAATTAACGAGGCTTAGCTTTCAGCATGAGAAATCACATTAAAATGTGTTAGATTCCTTTATTTCCATTGTTCTGCTACTTGTCTCTGTATTGTGACAGTGAGTGTCTAGCCGTCTGTCCAGTTTTGCAATAAGGAAACCAACCGTTTTCCCAGAGTAGGGAATCAAGCATCAGTTTCCGAAGATCCGTTTTAGCTACCTAAGCATTTATATACGCTGATCCCGGAGGCTCCCACCCTTGATCCATCCTCGAATGGACATTGGCTCTAGGGCAAAACTCAGGGCCAGATTTTAAAAGGTGATTTGAAGTCAGACAAAGGATTTCGAACGTGAAAATTATCTTGTCTTCAAGCTGTCTTTCCAGGCTGGTATTTAATAGGGACAATGCAGTCAGAGTTAACAGAGTTCAGGAATGAGAATTAACACATCTGGTACTACCACCGTCTAGTGTGACTTGTTAAAGATGACTAAAGTCTTTGGGGATCCAGTTTTGTTCAGTATACATTGAAGGGTGTGTGTGTGAGAGAGAGAGAGATGGAATTACTCCATCTGCTTTGTTACCTGGAGCTATAACTTGATTTTACCCCTACCCTGACTCCCATCCAGACACAAATTCCTGGCCTGAGTTAAGTGGAGGCTTACACTCAAGCCATCAGGCTGGTCGTGGGTCAGCTGATGTCTGTGTGCAGCTGACATTGGAGCGAGTGGTCCAGGGGGTTGCAGCCCCTGGATTTATCGTCACGGGGTGGGGCGGGAAGAGGCGGTGTGGCTGGTCTCTGAGGAGCTCCTCGAAGTGGAGGGATTCGCACTGCAGCTAGCCAAGCTCACCGTTGTGGTGATGTAAATCACGAGAGAAAGAGAGAGATGGAATTACTCCACTCACGTTCTAGCCTGACTTTTGATCCTGGTTCTCGCTGGGTCCGGTTGTGAGTGGGAATGTCCAGGAGAGGGTCCTGGGAACAGCCTCCGCCTGTCTGCGGCAGGTTACGTGGCCCTAGCCCTGCTTCACCGAGATGGGAGGCGGGGTTCAGGGGGGTTACAATGAGTCTTTGTGGATGCGGCGGTGTAAAACCAGCCCCAAAACTGCCCCTCTGGGTCAGGAGCGTGACAGAAGGCATCCAGATATGAACACATTGGCCCGATGGCCACACCAGGAGCTTGTGAGACCTGGGGAAGTTGCTCACTTAGCCAGCCTGCTCTCCAGCTGTGATCTGCATATGCAGAGGAGGGGACTTAGCCTCAGGCCACAGCTGGTAAGGAATTTGGGGCTGTCCGCTACAGCTGAGTTGGGTCTTGTTTGGAGTGAAGGTGGTTTTACTGCAGAGCCTGACTAACCAGGGACTGTCAGGAAGAGCCGGTGATGGGCAGCGGGTTTGCAGCATCCGATACGTTGTCCGGGCTCTTTGCAAGGAAACAGGCTAGAAAATGACTTAGTGTTTAACTGGAAGACAAGATTCACCATTTCGTTCCTGGTCACCTGAGTGGGGCAGGGTGGCCATATCCTCGGGCGTTCTGGGACCGCCAAGGATGCAGGATTTTTGCAGGCAGTGAGTCCATAATGGTGTGCAAATCTGCAGCCCCTTCTGGGGTATGTGAACGCCCTGATTCCTCTCCCTGTCTCTAGTAAAGAGGTGGGTAACCTGGTCAGCCACTCAGAATAGTGCCTCCTCAGAAACACGGCTGGGAAAGAATCAGAACCCATCGCTAGGCCCAAACCCAAATGAGCTTGAGGGCTCTGTTCTCTCATTCATCCTGCTTGCACCATGCTCTGCCTCCGTTCCCGGAGAGGAGCCCCCAGAACGCTGTGTGAGGGCCTGTTGTTCCCAGATTTGCTGCTAGTGAGGCGTCCCTCTGAGACGCTGAAGGCAGACTGCTCATGATGGGTCTGAAGCAGGAAGCATGTGGTTCGCAAAGCGTGTTTGCTGTACTCCAAGGCAGGAGGCTGTTGCCTTGTTCCAGGAAATGTGGCCGTTAAAAGGCATTAAATGATTGTGAAGTGCCCCGGGCTTCACGTCAAAATTGGAGCTGCATCAAAGCTTGCGTCACCACAGGCTCTGCTGCGTCCATCCTCGCTCGCTGCTCTCTAAACCTCTGAGCAGAAACATCTAGAGTGAGCGGTGGGGGCCACCATCCCTTCCCTCCCTCCCACGAGGGGACAAGAAGCCAACCTGGTCACTGGCCAGTAGGATCAGAGGGGAAGAAGTCTTGGGTGCTTTGGAAAGGTTGGTCCTCCCTGGAGCCAGAGGGAAGACCTCTGGATCCTATTCAGCTATGGTGGGTTAGCTTCAACTTCCAGCCATCAGCTGATGTTATCTTCTTTGTCCGCTAGACAGAATAGCCCATTACTAAATGTTTGTTCCTCAGGTAGGTACTTGCTCAAGTTACCCCTGAACCTTCTCTTTGTTATTAAAGAGAGAGCTCCTTGAGGCTGTCACTAGGTTTTCTGGTCCTCTTCTCTGACCCCTCTCCAATGTATCCCCATTCTTCTTGAATTGTGGCCACCAGAACTGGATGTGGTAGTCCAGCAGCGGTTGCACGAGAGCCAAATTCCAAAGTAAAATAAATTCTCTGCTCTTCTGAAAGCTTCCCTGAAGTATGCTTCCCACAATTGCACTAGACTAGCTCTAATTCTGGCCACAGGATTGCACTGGGATCTCGTGTTCAGCTGACTACCCCCAGATCTTCTTCAGAGTTCCTGCTCCCCAGAACAGAGTCCTCCATTCCCCTATCCTATGAGTAGGAGGGAGTCTGCATTGTTGGCTTGTGCAAGCCTCCCGGTGGCTCTGGATCTGCGAACTGTTCTCTTTGTTATTTACCACTTCCCCCAATTTTTCTGTCATCTGCAGGCATTTTTCCAGGCGCTCAGTGACATTTCACTAGCCCTCAACTCCCATCCGCCTCTGCCAGCTACACGAAACACCCCAGACTAAACCAGGACATTTTCCTTTTTGCAATTTGCCTTTACCACCCGCCTTTCTCCAATTATTTTGAGCTCCGTCCTCAGTGATTGTACCTGTTTTCTTTTGCCTGAGCAGCTTAATGAACCATACAGTAGCCGCTGGCTCTTTGGGACAAGACCCCTCTGTCTCCATGTATCCTGTCCATCCTTGTGTGCACTTGCAGCACTGTAACTTGGGCCACATCCAGAGCAGTGCTGGACACTTTGGACATGTCAGGAGTGGTGAAATCTCAGGACTAGGCCCTGAAACAGTCAAATCTCCAATGCTCTCCATCTCGGGTGACGCTGGATTGTCTCCTGCCTGTTCATTCCAAAGGGCAGAGAATGAAATGTCTTTCAAGATGCTCTTTTCCCTTATACTCCTCAAATCAGAAAATTAACCATGAATCTTCCACCTCGGCTGCAGCTGTAGATTCGACGGGCTTCAAAGTCAGATGATTTAAGGAGCAGCATCAATCCCTGGCTAGACAAGTGAAACAATCGCTGCTTTAAAAGGAGGGGCCGCGTTCGCTTGTGCTCTTTCATGCTGCGGGCCCGTTCATTGTTCCCAGCAAATGGGGCTGGCGCCGGAGAACGGCTGTGTGCCCTAGACCAGTGACGAGGCACGGAAGTGCATTAGACAGCCATGATATGGGCGAGGGATTGGAGGCACCGAGCGTCCACCTCTAAGGACACACAGGAGTCCTGGCTCCCAGGGCTGTGTTCTCCCCATTCGACTGCACCCTTCTCTCCCTCACTGGTGTGGTCTGGTGTTCCCGTTCCCCTGCGTGTGCAGAGGGGTGTTTATATGCGAGGAGAAGCATGTGGGGGGCATTTCACTAAGGGGAGTGCTGGTTCTGTGAGGGGGAGGGCGGCCAGGTGCAGCTACAGTTCCCATCGTGATCTCTTGGGAAGGGGGCCTAACGCTGACGGCTCTTTGGACAGGATGTTTATCCCAGTCCAACCAGCAGCACAACAGCACTCCATCGCTGTGGGGCGCTGGGCTTTGGACTGCATGGCAACTGACCACAAACGCCAGCTCTGCTGCTAAGAGGGCCCAGATGGGGCTCATGGCATCAGAGCATTATTTTCCAGGCTGCATCCCCTGGGCTGTGCAGACTGATTCCTTCTACCTCGCTGCTTTCCCCATGCACGCGGTGGATGATGGAGCAGAGGAACCAGAGGAGGATTCTTATTATTTAATGGGGGGGTGGTAATCATGCCCCCATTATGTAAACGCACCTTCAGGCCTGGACTGAGATCAGAAGGGTTGGATAAAGCTCGCCTTGATTTGCTCCGTGAGCCATCTCTGTTCTGTGGATGGAAAGCATCGCTTCCAAGGACTGGCCCTTCTCCCCCAACTGAATGTATCACTGCCGAAGGAGGCCAGGAAACAGGGCTTAGTGCCCTTGGAGCTCTGGGATTATAAAAGGACTTGGCGGAGCACCTCTGAGATGCGCTCAGCAACTGGCTACCGCCACCCGGTTGCTCCAGCATGGGTCTCCACCATCAGGGTTGTACGGTTAAAATGCTAGAAGCTGGGGGCTTTCTCCAGGCAGCAGCCAACTTTGTGGGAGTCAGGCTGCTCCCTGCGCGGGCCCTGTCTTATGGCTTGCATCACCAGGCACAACCCAGAGCAAGATCAAAGCCCCCACAGCATTATTATCCTACCTGGAAGTGGCACTTTATTAAAACAAGACAATGGGACGCAGCACAGCTGGCTTCTATTCCTGGCCATGCCATTGATTTTCTAAGCAAGTCACTTAAGGCCAGACGGGCACCTCACTAAAACCAGCCATCAGCCACCTTTTTGCCTCAGTTCCCCTTCTGCAGAACGAGGATAATATTCAGAGCTAAGTGAATAATCCACAGCACACAATGGACTCCTTCTGCGTAGCCTCGTTTTGTGACTTTCATTGTGAACGACCAGTCTGTGGTTTTCTCAAACCTATTCGTTGTTCTAACTTATTACCCAGGTCATTTCCATGAATGAATCTGACTGCGTTGTTACTCGTCAGGGTAAGCGTGGCAGTTCTGGCTGCTTTGGATATTTTTGATTGAACGGCTAGTTAACAAAGTTTTACTCCTATTTCCTGATTGCATGTGTCCGAATCTTAGATTTGGTCTACACTTGACTTAAGCCGACAGAGCTACCTCCGTCAGCCAGGGGTGTGAAAAGATCTCAGCCCTGAGCGACAGAAGAATGATGTATCTACTGTCATCGGGGGATGTACCTGGCTGGTCCGTTGACTCGGTGGACTGTGGGCATCAGAGGGTAAAGGCCATTCTTCACTTTGGGAGGCCGGGCCAGGAGTGGGAAGGGAAGAGCCCAGACTGTGGCTGGCTGCGGCTGACAGTCCACTCTCACCACTGTCCTACATACCGTTGGAATCGAAATGTGAGCAAAATAGAAGCACTCTGTGTCTTTAATGAGCAGTTGCAAGCAGTGGGGGTGGCTGCTTGTCGCTCTGTCATTTTTACTTTAAAGTCCTAGACTTCCTCAGCTGTGCCTGATTTCCCTCAACAGATGCAAGACCGGGAGGGGACAATTCTCTTTGCGCCCCCCTGCCGGGGCCAGACAGATCTATGGCTGGCGGTGATCCTCTTTCTTCAGCCCTGCAGCACAAGCAATTATGGCACCTCCTTGTTCCTCGCATCCCAGTGCCCTATGGATGCATAATTCATTCTCTGGAAAGCCACTTTGCAATGCATTATTAAAGAGGCCGTGACTCAGCAGGTGTCCTCGAGGTAGAGAACGGCAGCACAGGGGGGGCAGAAGCTACCGCCGTCCGGCTGATCAAGAGCTCTTTGTTTCAGAACAGAACCCGGAAGGCTTCTGGATGTACCACGTCACTGGCTGTGCAGATCTGGGTTCCTGATTGCCATCCTGCCGCGAAATGTGCAGACACAAATCCTATAACAACCGTCTTCCCTTGGGCAAAAGATGATTAAATTCTGCGGCCTGGAAAAGGCGCAAGCTGAACAGAGAGAACAGAGAAGCCCTCTCCAGAGATTTGCTTTGTTTCCTGCTCACGATGTTTTCAGTCCACCCACGTGGCCAGATTCCTCTCCGGTGCAATCCTGGTGGATTTCCACCAGGGATGGATTGTTCAGAGATGTACAGAAATACGAGTCACTCACCCACACCTCTCCAAAGGCTAAAACCCTTGGCAGGCTGGAGGACGAGTGCCGGATCTGTCTGATCTAATCCGTGTCGCTAATCCTTTATACGTCATGTCATGCGGCTGAAAGGTGACAGACTGTTTTCTTCGGTAGAACTGGTGTGACACGGGCTGCAAAGAGCGAGGCTAAAAGTGGTTAGAGGTGGGAACGGTGTATTTTTCACTCTGTTTGGGCGGCCCGTCCTGGGCGTTCCTAAAGTGTGTGTAAAACAAACCAAGCTTTTGCCCCATCACCTCGCAAAGGGGCTTTATCACAAGCTGACGGGCGTTCGGTCTACACACCCTATCAGGCTCCACCCTTCCAAAAAGAGGGACAATCCAGGTGTAAATTTACTGTAGAATATACAGCGGTGTAGGTGCTTGGGCTACACCGAGCACCAGTCTCCACCCTGCAAGTCCAGCCAGAGCCACGAGGCTGCGTCCACCATGGTGCTGCTCTCAGCCATGTGCGGCGCTGGGGCTTCTGGAGGCTCAGCCCGTGACTCCCAGCTCTGTGCCAGTCATGAATTCATTTGCTGTGGATTGTGGGAGAAACATCTGGTGCCCAGGAAGGACAATGCAGATGTGCTCTTGGCTGCCAGCTACATAAGGAAAACCACTTCCAGTTTCCTGCATGCAGTCTCTGTTCCATCCGGTGCCGAGGCTCAGTCCAGCTCATGCTGATCTGTTCTGGCAACAGGAGGCGGACACAGGGTTCAAAACACTACGATGGTTCCTTCAGAAGTAATTTGTCACCTCAAGAATGTGCTGAGGGGCCCTGCTGTCTCCTCCCTTGTGGCGGAGACAGCTGCTGCAGATGCTAACGGCTGAAGGGAGGTTCTGGAGGGGGCTGCGGGCACAGAGAGATGGGATCACAGCGTTATGCAGACCTGGGGCGAGCAGCAGAGACTCCAGAACGTCTGTATAAGTTAAGCCACTTTCCTGGAGCTGTGTGAGGAATTTCCCAAGCCCTGGAGCACCAGGAAGTGCAGATGAGGACAGCCCTGCCAATTTAGAAACAAGCTGGCTACCCCAGACTGTTGTGGGTCTGCGGCTCATCAATCTGGTACTGGTATGTCAGCTTTTGGTTCTGTGGTGATGATGCTTTGGGTCGTCTACAGGCCAAGAAGATTGCTAATGGCCCCGAAACAATAGTGGGCTTTGAGCAGAGGAGGGTTCCCAAACACACGCACGTCCGCGCTCTGCCCCCTTTCCCCTACCCATAGGTCCACATGAACATGTCGGCCAGAAACGGTGCTACTTGATCACCAGGCAGGCCTTCCAGGTCATCCGTGGAGGGAGGTTCATGACCACCGATGTGGGGCACACCCCCGGAGTACGTTGTTAGTGTCCAATGCAATGGTGGCGGCTGTGCTGTGGATGTCCCTCTAGGGAAGCGGGGCCGTTTGCAGCAGTATTAAACCCTGAGGGGATGCCAGTGGGAAATCAGTGAGATGCCAGGATAATGTGCTACTGCACAGACCCCTGCCTGGATTTCTGTGAGAATCAGGCCACAGGGGGAATGTGGCTGAAAAGCTATTGCAGGCTCCCCTCTCCCTCATGCCTGTAACTGAGCTGAAAAACTTGCCATGCCTAGTCTGAATCGTCCACCCCTTATGGGTTCCCATCTGCTGCTGGGAGGGATGGGAGAATATTTCTCTATTTTCCTTTTATTCTGCCCTGTGGCTTTGTAGGGGAAGTTTACTGTAAAAACAAATTCTTGGGTCAAGTCCCGTGATCACAGATGCCTTGACCACACAGAATTACCACTGGCTCAGCGGAGAGTTTTGAGTAGAAAGTTTTCTTTGGACCAAAGACATATCAAATGTGGCCCAGCAAAGGCCTGGAGTGATCCAGAACATACTGCAGCAGAGACAAAGCTCTGGAACCCAAATCTCACTGGTGTGGAAAGCTCACCCAACAATAATCCCCCAGTTGGAATGGGCCACACAGGTGGCGTCATGAGTTTTGCCCAGGAAAGGTAGCATCACTTCAGATTTGTCAGGGCACACATGTGGAGGAGTCTCTGTGAATCGATGCGTGCAGGCTGCATAGTTCCATAGAGCTGAAAGCCAGAGGGGGCCATTAGATCATCCAATCTGTGTCATCACATTTCACCAAAATTACCCTGTGCTAAGCCCGACCACGTCAGTTACACCAAAACCTTTCAGTCCCCCAGAGACTAAATTGCTGTGTGCCCCAGGCAGAGGATGGGAGAAACCAAGCTGCCATCAATGCCCGAGGCCTCAGCGATGGCAGGAATCAGATTAGGTGAGATGCCCTGATGAACCCCCTAGACAGGCCAAGCCCCATGATGCAAAGGAAATTGCCCCCCCCCCCCCCGCCGCCCCCTGAGATCCCTGCCAATCTGGACAGGGAGGATTCCTTTGTAACCCCAAATCTGGCCATCAGTTAGACCCTGAACCTCTGAACAAGACCCACCAGCCAGACATCTAGAAAGAAGATTCTTTGCACTGTGTTAGAGCACTGATCCACCCTGCTTGGTGTCCTGTATCTAGTTATATTTTTAGCCTGCGCACCTTCCTCAGCAATGAGACTGCCTGTGTGTTGGGTGAAGTACTTCCTTCTGTTTCTTTTAAATCTGCTGCCTGTTAATTTCATTGGTGACCCCTGGTTCTTGGGTTCTATGAAGGGGTAAACAACATCTCCCCTATTCACTTTCTCCACACCTTTCATGATTTTATCCCTGCTTAGCTATTTTTTCTAAGTTGAACAGTCCCTGCCTTTTTAATCTCTCCTCATATGGAAGCTGTTTCCTATCCCGATCACATTTGTTGTCCTTTGCGTTCTCCCCATGGACCATGCAGGAAGAGGATGAACAGGGCACTTGTAGATTTATGCAGTGTATGCCTGGAGAGTCTCTCAACAGGGAGCTGGCTTTTGTGCAGAGAATGGAGGGGTTGTGTAGCAAAGTATACATCTGTCTTTATGCAGGTTCAGGTTTGGGGATGATTCACCAGTGAACTTACACCCGGCGTACGGTAGGTGAGCTCTGCTGTGGAAATGCAAATCAGACAGTGACGCAAGACCACACGCTGGGCTTGTAATATCCGTGAACTCTTCAGACATTCAGATCTGGGTTGGCAGAATTGTCACTGTCAAGGGCTTGTTTTGTTAATTTGGAAACAGTTTGCATAATTTTATATATATATATATATATATATATATATAAACACGGACTTTCCTGCAGTCAGCTGCAAAATCGCCTCTATGTAACAAAGATAAGTTAGGCAAGTGTTGAAGCCTTAATGCTAGTCTGTTTCTTTGCTGCTGCCAAAAATGTATGTTAAAGCCAGAGTTATTTTAACATTGATCAGTAAAAGAGAGAGCTTGTAACTGGTTAGCTCTTATTTCTGTCTCTCATAGACTCATAGACTTTAAGGTCAGAAGGGACCAGTACGATCATCTAGTCTGACCTCCTGCAAAATGCAGGCCTCAAGACCTCACCCACCCAATCCTGCAATAGGCCACCAACCTATGACTGAGTTATTTACCTCCTTAAATCATGATTTAAGGACTTTAAGATACAGAGAATTCACCGGTAGGTGAGCCATGCCCTGTGCTACAGAGGAAGGCGAAAAACCCCCAGAGCCCAGGCCAATCAGCCCTGGGGGAAAATTCCTTCCCGACCCCAAATATGGCGATCAGTTAAATCCTGAGCACGTGGGCAAGTCTCAACAGCCAGTTACCAAAAAACAATTCTCTGTAATAACTCAGAACCCACCCCATGTACTCTCCCCTTAGGCCACTTGTAAATCCACCACACGTAGCCAAAAATCAGTCAATTTCCAAAATAGGGTAATCATACCATCCCCTCCATAAATTTATCAAGCTCAGATTTGAAAGCAGTTATGGTTTTTGCCCCCACAACTCCCCTTGGAAGGTTATTCCAGAACTTTACACCTCTAATGGTTAGAAACCTGCGTCTAATTTCAAGCCTAAATTTCTTGATGGACAATTTATAACCATTTGTTCTGGTGTCCACATTGGTGCTGTACTCAAATAATTCCTCTGATGTATTTATAGAGAGCAATCATATCCCCCTCAGCCTTCTGTTGGTTAGCCAAGTCTCTCTCTCTGCCCAGTCCATAGAGAATACAAGCTTGGAACCGTCCAGGCTAGAGAGGCAGAGCTTTTTAGCTCAAGATGCATCAGTTCATTCTTTTAGGTCCCCAGTTCAGTTCCTTACAACTCAGCCTGTGGCCATCACAGACACACAGACACAACATGAAAAAAAAAAAGCAAAAACCTCTGGGCCATTTTTTCCTGCCTTTTCTTTCTTTCTTTTCTTTTTTTGCCTAGACCCAAGTAGGAATACCTTGAAAAGAAAAGGTGATAAATTGAAAATATAAAGAAAGGAAGCATTTTTAATGCAATTCCTTGTGCGTCAGGGAATTATTGATGCAGAAAGCTCAGGGTGAGATATTGCCTCCTTATTCACATTTAGTAATAGCTTATTCTTATTCATGAGGCAGAAGATACTACTCGAATCTGGTCTTCAGTTTAAAATAAGACATTTATAGAAAATTGCCTGTGGTTGCATGGTAATGAAGAAAAAGTACCAAGTCATTTCATACAGATATTTCAGTGTGTGAGAGATCACCTGCTGTGCTTAAGAAAGGATTTGTAAATAGGACCACCATTGGGACAGAAAATTTTACATGTTCCTCTGTAGCACCTAACATTCAACACTTTAGAGATAGTATCCAAGATGCCACAGGACACTGGTCAGTTTATTAGGGAACATTCCTATATTCCTAGAGTCTTTAGTGCACACATTTATGTTTCCAGGTTTTCTCTCACACATCTGGCTTTCATCATCTTGTTGATGTGCTGTCTGTAGCACGTCTTGCCTTTTGTTAATTGGCTGAGCAAAGCGAAGGCTGTACATTTAGCTCAATGGCATGTCTCTATTTGCCTGTCTTCCATGATAATTTTGACCAACACATCTGTTCAACCGCAGAATCCAAGGGGGTGTTCTACGTGTCATTGGCCAGAACCCTATAGATTTTGGTGACAGTCGGAAATGCCTGCTTTCCTCTATAGGCTATGACATCCTAGGGGCCTATAGTAGGTAGTATCTTTCATTGGACCAACTTCTGCTAGGGAGAGACATTACCGTTCCCACCTTGTCTCTCTAATATCCTGGGACCAACATGCCTAGCACAATACCGTGTTCAACGAGATGAGCCTACAGCCTAGTCTTCGTCAGCCAGCTCACAGAATAGAGGGAATAGTCTTCAGCATACAATGTAATCAACAAATTTAGCCCCCTTTTCTACTTACAGCATATTCCTGAGCAGGTCACATTTTCCTCAGATGCACCCATTAATTATCTCCACTTATTTGACAAATAACTGATTTGAATTATTTAATCTGTCGATTCACTGCGAATAACCTCAGATCCAAAGCTCCACTGCTTAGTTATGATTGGTTGGGTAAGTCGCATGATTTTTCTTTCCATTCCCTCATGGATGAACTCAGGCATATTTCCAAGGCCAGCACTAAATTTGTTTTAAAATTCACATTTTGGGGAACGTTTTTGCTAGGAAAACTTGATGGCTTGAATGACTATGGGAAGCAAATCCACAAGAGGCACCATTAGCCTATGGCTAATTGATTTTAAAATGTAAACGCATATCCAGGAATGTTGGAATGAATATAGTTACCAGAGGTGGTGAATTATGAATTTCTAGCTAAAACCTGCTGATAGGAGAGTCTAAAAGATTCAGACTTTGGGTTAGGTTCAGCTATACACCCCGTGTTTGAAAGCTGGTTGAAGGCTTTGGGTAGTGTGTATGGTTGTGCAGCTTTCTGATTATTCCAATTGTGTTTTTTCTGTACTACTCCTTTAAAATTTCAAGGAGGCTGTGGTCTGCTGGAGGCAGTTTTCCATTAAAAGCCAAATTCTGCTCCAAACCTTGTGCAGTTATTCACATCTGTAAAATGCTTGCCAAATCAGATGCTTACACAAGATTTTAAGGCTATGTCTACAGTAGGAAAAGATAAGTCGACTTTGTTAAGTAGACCTAAAGTCGACCTTATTAGGTTGACTTAACAAAGTGCTTTCCCTTAATCGGGACTTAGTAATTCGACCTAACTTCCCTTAGGTTGACCTAAGAAAGTGGACTTATGCGTCCACACTGGGCTTAGGTTGACCTAAGGAAGGGTTAGGTTGACCTAATGAGTGGTCCTTACTAAGTCGACCTAAGCTTTCATTAGGTCAACTTAAGGATTTTCTTAAATTGACCTAATGAAAGCCTAGTGTGGACAGGGCTTAAGTTACGTCAATTTAAGCCTCTTTAAGTTGACCTAATTTGCTAGTGTAGACATAGCCTAGGAGAATCAAGCTTTGTCCAGGTTAGCTGCAGCTTGTTACAGAAGAGTTGCACACACTGTGCTCTCTCATAAATGCTTTCCTTTTATTCTTACCACATACTTAATCTGAAATAAAAAACATTTATACCAAGCGTGGGTGGGAAGTTGTTTTCCTCTCCTATGAGAATTTTTGAGATTCCAAAGAATTTTCATGTCCCCAGATTGGGGCAAAATAAAAATCTTAAAAAATTCTGAATCTTTTGAGTCAGTTAAAACATTTCATTTCAATAACTGGAAACATTTGTTTTAATTCCCTTTTTAATTTAAATTTCAAAATGAAGAGTCATTGAAATTTTTCATTTCCAAATGTCAAAATGGGACACTGACAATTTTGAAGCTTTTTTTCAAATATTTTCAGAATGGTAAACTGATTCTTTTGTGCAAACAGTTTGGGGTTTTAGAAATGAGAATTTTCCAACTGTTAGTCAAAGCTGTTTAGTCAAATTTCTGATGGCTCTGTTTTATACTCATAGCATACAGCAAAAACAACAGGAGTCCTGTAGCACCTTCATCAGAAGTGGGTTACAGCTCATGAAAGCATGTGCCCGAAGAAATGTGTTAGTCTTTAAGGTGCCACCGGACTCTCGTTGTTTTTACAGTAGACAGACTATCACGGCTATCTCTATGGAATTTGGTAGCGTATAGGTGCTTTTTGGACATAAGGGAAACAACTCATAACAAGGGCTGCGTCTACACTGGTAAATTAAGTCGACTTAAGCTTGCTTAAGTCGACTTAATTTACCCTGCGTCTACACTACAGTTTCCTTAAGTCGACTTAAGCAAGCTGCTTAAGTTGACTTAAGGGAAATAAAGTCAACTTAATTAAAATTAAGTCGACTTTATTAAAAATTCTTTCCACTAGACCTAAGGCTTAAGTCAACTCCCTACAGTCGACTTAAGCCAGTGTAGCCCTAAGTTGACTTAGGGCTACCCCAGGGCTACAGCAATGTCCTCCCTGCTGGGGGGGGGGGGGGCCCCGGGGGGGCCTGGCATGCCCCCCCACAGGGCAGGGCAGAGTCTGCCCACCCTGCCCCTATGCCCTGCCAGGGTCCCAGTCCCTCTGTGCCCCATTGTACCCAGGTACAGTGGGGCAAAGCCTGAGCCCCCTGGCATTGGTCAAGGGGTGCCCCCCCTACCCCCATGGACCTGCCCTAGGTTCCCCTGAGCCCCACAAAGTCGACCTAGGCATCCAATGTGGATGCTCTAGGTCTACCTTTTAAGTCCCCCTTTATTTTTAAGTGGAGACACACTAAGTCGACTTAGTTAAAGTCGACTTAAATTCACAAGTGTAGACATAGCCAAAGAGGCCAAATTTTCATCTGCTTTAAGTGATATAGTGCTATGGGTTTTAATAGCACTATTCCAGTCTTAACACAGCTGTCTAAATTTACCAAACCTCTGAGTCAGTAATATTGAGCAGACTTGCTTCTTAGATATTGAATATGTACATACTAAAAATTCTAAGGACTTTCTGCTTCTAGTCATTCTGGAAACAAAAATTCTGCGTAAAGAGCCTTTCTTATTTAGACCCCTCTGGTTCCTCTTCTGACCCTAATGAGGAAGCTCAGAACTTTGCAGGAAATGGTCTGGAATAACCCCAATGCAGTAAAAGGAGTTAACAGATGTGCTGACTTCATTATCAAGATATCGTCCACATATCTGTGGCTTGGCTGCAGTCTGCAGACCCATCTTTGATACTCAGAGATCCTTAGCCAATTCTGAAATGCAGTCACTTCTGCGGTGGAGAGCAGAGCCTTCTGTAACATTGTCTCTTTCAAACACAGTTTGTAGGAAGGTCTTCTCCACGCAGAATCACAGTTTGGTCTGGTGTCTGTGGAAGGAACCAAAGCATGCTATCAGCTTGTTGAGGAACTTTGCTAAAATTGTGTAACTACCATTGGCGTGTTTCCCCTCTTCCTTGCGATGGCTTTAATATTTGTGACTTCAGTGGAGTTACTCCTGATTTATATTAGCACAGCTAAGAGCAGAATCTGTTTGTATGCTTCCATAATAGAGTTATGACAATTTAGCATTACCCACAGAAACAGGTCCAAACTGTGATCTAACACAATCAGGGCATTTGACGAAGTAGGATTTTCTCCCACAAAAGCTCATGCGATAAATACATCTGTTAGTCTTTAAAAGTGCCACAGGACTCTGTTTGTTTTTCTGCAATAGACTAACACGGCTACCCCTTTGGAACTTGAGGGCATCACTGTATTACGCTACCCTCTACCGACACGGCAATGTTGGTATTGTGGACTCAGCTATTGTTATGGTAGGAGTCACCAGATGGCACAGTTACATTGTCTTCCAAGTTTTTCTTAGCGTCCATGCAGGTTTTTAGTCTGGGGAGAAATACCGCCTTGTTTTTAGTTTATTGGTGCGGGTGTTTTCTTGAAGGCAACAGCAGGAACGTTTTCTGTCCACCTTTATTGCTCCAACTAGAGGTACATCTTGAGGCTGGTGGTTCTCTAGTTGCTGCTCATAGGTGTTGGGCGGAGAAGACTCTTGAGAGAAGGTGTTTCCTTCATGCTGTTTATGCCCACCTCTGTTCCAAGGCTGGTGTATGTGTAACTAAAACAAGTTACATTAGGAATACATCAAAATTCAGTCTCATTGATTTCTCATCCCATGGGTAGCCAGTTTGAAAGGTTCTGGATATCTGTCGGAGCTTAGCAGTGGAACAACATTGATGTTAGTGCTGGAAGAGGGGAAACGGCATCATCTAGTCTCCACAGATGCCCCTTTCCGAGGTTGCCAGAGGTTGCTAGTTTATAGTGCAGTCTGTAGCCCCAGGGCTAGGGTCTCATACTGCCAGTTCCATTACTGAACTGGATTTCTGAGAAAACACATTTGCATTGCATAGCAATTCCCGATCAGGAAATGCATTATTCTGGTCGTCAGCCACAAGGGTTTAATTGACTTGAGTGAGCCATCAGTTATTTGATGACCCAAGCCCCAAAGCAGCATCACTGGAGATAATTGGAATATAAGTGCTGGAGTGCTTGTGACAAAATGGTGTCATGCAGCTACCAGTAAAGGCTGCGTTTGTCAGCCCAGCGCTGGCTCCTAGTGCTAATTAGCATTGGTTAGTTTATATCTGGCTCCCTGAATTAGCTATGACCGGGGGGTGAGGAGGCTTTTGTGGCTTGCTGCTAGTTAACAGCACTTGCTACTGACAAAGCCAGAGCCGTAAATATGAAGATCTTTGTTTAACAGGAACTATCGATGGCACTGCGCTAGATATTTTCCTGCCCTGGCACCTCAGCTCCTGAAACGCATCTGGGGCAGGGGCCAGCAGGCGGGGGGCAGTGGAGCCAAGAAACCAGCTGCACATGGAATCCATGCAAACCCTGGCCTTGACTGTATGCAGGATGCAGTAGACGTGGCCTTCCTTTTATTGCTAATTACACGTAGGGTTTTCTCCATGGGAAAAGCAAAAGGCACAGCCCTTATCCCACTGCCAACCCAGCCAAATTTCAGATCTTTGCTCCCAAACATGAGGATGTTAGATTTAAACATGCATGAAACAACTTAGTTTCTCTACGGTCGTATCGGAAACAGCAGACCCATTTTTACCAAAACTTTTCTAACAATTTCAGCTTGAGGGTGACATACAGTATGGGAAACTTCAGTCCAACAGTTAAAGTTTTGCAAAGTCGTAAGGAACCAGCACAGGATCTTATCATGGAAAGTACAAGGCATTCCTCTCTAATAACACCAGTAAAAAAATCTCTTATTCTGAACCATTTCTGCCGTTGTTTGCATCCCATCTCTGGGAGCATGGAATCCTAAAGAGGATTTGAATTACAAAGCTGGGGTCTGACTTCCTCAGAGTTTGGGCTGGTTCACATGTCGGGGTTTGGTTTGGGGCTGGGCACATCTCTAGTAGAAGTGTGCAGTAGCTGTAACCCTTCAGCCAGGTAGAGTCAGCAGCAACAAGGGTCAGGTTCAATATTTAGGGGTTCTGCTGTCCTTTGCTCATACTGGAGGATAACAACATTCAATACTAAAGCGAATTGGAACCCCAACCAGCCCCAATTGATCCTGTTGGGTAAGCTGCTTCATCAGCTCAGCACCTAGACAGAGTAAATGTGTTTATGGGAATATATTGACAGGTTCCAAGGAGGTAGCCACTGTTTGAATCTAAACATCAGCTTCAATTTTCTGTGTAACAGACTGACCTGATCCCAGGACGTACACTTCCCTGCATTTATTTTCCTCCCATTCTGTAAGTTCCCTGTCTTCAAAGCAATTGACGAAGTGGGATTTTCTCCCACGGAAGCTCATGCGATAAATAAATTTGTTAGGCTTTAAAAGTGCCCCAGGACTCCTTTTTTGTTATGCAAATATAGTCTGCTTCTGAAGTCTTTTCCCTTGATGCATCACTAGATGTCAGGGGAGAGCTCATTCAGACCCCGCTTACATTTGGTTAAGAGGACCGACTTATCTTAATTCAGTTTAAAAAAAAAAAGTTTAAAGTAAAGCAATATTAGCCACTCTTACACTGAGAATCTACACAGGGTTATGCACCTGATTAAGAGTTTTAAAATCCAATTTAAATTGGACTGGTACAACTTTTCATGGTTAGTCAAGGCCTCAGAGCTGATTTTACTTTTCTTGTGTTGTGTAGCTGTTACTGATCTTAGAATTAGTCCTGAGCTGAGTGAGAACCCACACTTGTTTCGTGTTCCACTTATAATGACTTCCTCTAGCCAGTATACTAGCACAGTGATGCTAGGCTGGGGTTTCTGTTCATGTTAGGTTTTGTTCGATTCTTTGTAAATCAAACCACAGTTCTTAAGCATGTGGATGATGCTTCTCTAAACCAGTTCCTAAGGATTCTGTAATTCTCAAAGTGTTGTTCTGGAAACACCAGCCAGAAAAGTTAGCTTCTGCAGATGGGTAGTTGATGGAGGAGTCACAATGGAGTGTTTGCCCTGTCTTCTCTAGGACTTTTGTTCCTAAATCACTTTGGCTTTAAAAAAAAAAAAATCCCACTCAAGGCGCTCCCAGTGGGAATCTGGTCCTCTCCCATTGGTGGATATCAGCCTTAAGCCTGTGATTTCCAAAAGTGCCCACGAGAATTAGGTCCCAAATTCAATGAAGTCAATGGGAGCAGAGCACCCATCCCAGCCGACGTAAATTTGAAACAGGTCGGTTCACAACCCACAGGCTCTCAGCTGGAGTTAGTGAAAGCTTCTAGACAACAAAGGGTGTTTGAGTTCACACATATTTCCCCTAGTTTCGAGAGGCAATGGGAAAGGTCTCATTAAGAAATCTATCGAAATCATCCCAAGCCCTAGGCACAGAGCGTCCCTCATTATTCGACACTTCCTGCACTAGCTTTTCAGCAAATCCCCTGGCTGACTATATAAATACCTTGTGCATTTCTTTAGAAAAAGCTGCTTCTAATTAGCTGCCCGGTTCTTGCAGCTCACTGTTTCACTTGAACCTCTCTGTGCATTGAGGAATCCCCATGCATCGGAAGGACATGCTTAACTCGTGTCTTCATTTCATAGGTTTCCCAAAGTGTGACTGAGATCAAAACAACATGCCCACCAACTTCCAGACACCCGCCTTAGCAGCTCCTAGCTCAGCTCTGCCTCCAAACATACTGGGTCAAACAAATGCAGGATGGGACTTCTTGTCCATAGTTGTCTGGGCAGGTCGACACGGCAAAGCTCTGGCAGCAGAGGTGTGAACAAATTCTCGGCCCAGATCAGCGTGTGATGGCTCGCCACTCCCAGGGTGCTGCTTGTTGTGTAGGGTCCAAACAGAAGTGGGATTTTGTCCCACGAAAGCTCATGCGATTAATAAATCTGTTAGTCTTTAAAAGTGCCACAAGACTCTGTTGTCTTTCTACAATAGACTAACACGGCTACCCCTTTGGAATCTATTTCTATGGCAACCCGCCATCTATTTCTATGGCAACCCGCCATCTATTTCTGTAGCAACCTGCCATCTATTTCTATGGCAACCCGCCATCTATTTCTATAGCAACCCGCCATCCTACACTTCTGGTCCCAGCAACTTCTGTCAAAGGGCCAACATGCAGAATAAACAGCAGTGGAGAGGCAAGGATCACCCCGAGATGGGCCAAAATCCCCCATCCCATATCTCCGACTGAGGGTTATCTGAGTGGGTGCTGCAGCTTGACTCCACCAAAGGAGTGTGGTGGGGGTGAGGGATGAAGGTCAGACAATCGAAAGCAATGAGCCCAGTGGAAGCACTGAAAAAGTTGCTCATGCAACCTCTCCATAACAAGGCCGCATCTCCTGCTCGCACGGGAGGCACTGGATATTTCATTTGGCCTTTTCTGAAATCCAAGATCAAGGCTGGTTTTTTGCCACCATGTGGAACCAGATTCCCCCACCTAGTCAGTTAACCTTGGAAGAATTCGTCCATCTCTTTGTTCACTCTCCCTCCTTAGCAATGCGCTCTTCTCACCCTGCATTTGATCCTCACCTTTCCAACAACTGCAAAGAGCAGGTTGGGGAGGAGGCATCCTGTCCTTTTAGCTGTGGATGCTAGTTCTGCCTGTTTGTCAAGATCATGCCTGCAATCAAAGGCTGCCCAGCCCCGCTTTCCTTCCCTACAGGACCATTTCCATCCAGGCCCAGCCATCACTTGGGTATGCAGCTTCTGGCTTCCATTCATTCCCTCCCAGGTTACAACAATATGGACACACACTAGTCCCCTTCCCCACACTGAAGACGCCGTGCGCACAGTCACCCACCCACGTGCAATGCAGAAATAAGCACAAGGGGGGAGACACATCTACAAGCTCGTGACCTCGGATGCACAAATATACACGGAAACACAGCAGAGCTCTGTGAGCAATGGGGGAGGAGCAAACTCTGTTTGAAATTTTATTCTAAAAATATAATGGAATCCTTTACATACATGAATCTATTATTTATTCCAGTGCTGGTTTTGTGATGGTACTCAGAGGTACTGAGTACTGGCACCTTTTTTTTTTCACAGCGATGCAGTCCCAGCTCCAGCCAACACAGCTGGTAGCCCCCAGGTCCCTGGCTAAGTTCAGGATCTTTTTTTTTAAAAAAAACAGAAAAAGTACTGATTCATTCTGTTTGCTCCACCACACTCAAGTGCACGCAGACCCAGGGATGCACACACAGACATGAGTGTGCACACACATTTATACTCACAAATATGCATAGACAGCCTCTGGGCTGGGGCAGGCAAACCTTACTGGATAGAAAAGGAATGTGGCCAAGCCTTCAACCCAACCTTGAACTTGACCACAACTCAAAGCTTTAATGAACAGCAGGAGTGTTCTACTAATTCCCCATTTACATGTACAATGAGGCCATATCCCGTTCCCACCGCTGTTCATTTCAGGCTGCGGGATCACGCTGGTGGCGTGAAAGCCAGGCACAGGTGACGTTGTGCTGCAGTGGTTGGAAAGTGCTTTCTGACTCTGTTCTTGTGAACGTTCCTTCCGGGAAACAGGTCTGTGATGAAAGACACAATGGAGCTGCTGCCGTAGGGAGCGTGGCGCAGCAAGGCAGTTCTGATATGGGTGAGGCTGCCTTGTGCTTTATTCACTTATTCCTCGTCGACTAACTGCTACCTTCACAGCTCTGGAGATGCACAGAGCAATGGTGGTCCAGAAAGAAGAAAGGATGATCCAGTGGTTAGCTCTCTGGCCTTTGACGCAGGTTCACTCCCCTGATTCTGCCACATACCCAAGCTCAGCCAGGGAGTACGTGCCTTAGTCTGTCCGTGCCTCAGTTCCCAGCTGTACAATGGGGTGATAGCCCTGCCTTACCACAGCAGGGATGAAGACTGTGAGGTGCATCTAGACTGGCACTAAGGACGCTTAAGTCGACCTACAGAACTCTGCGTCCACACTGGGCACTTGGTAAGTTGATAAGCGCTTCCTTAAGTCGACTTAACACCAACTCTGAAGGTCAACTTAAAGCTAGTGTAGACGGGTATGTCTACACTACAGGCTCCGTTAAATCGACTTAACAGAGTCGACTTAGCTTAACAAATATAGACACAGCCTGAGATCCCCAGATACTGTGGTGATGAGGGCTGTGTACCGGCAGTATTAGAGAATGTTTCTCCTACATGCTGGACCTGATGGGACCCTCTCTTGGGCTACGTCTACACTAGCAATTTTGGTCAATTTAAGGAGGCTTAAGTCAACCTAAATTACTCCATGTCTACACCAGACTTTCATTAAGTCGACTTAAGAAATTCCTTAAGTCAATTTAATGAAAGCTTAAGTCAACTTAATAAGAACCGCCCATTAGGTCGACTTAAGCCTTAAGTCAACTCCTTAAGTCGACTTAAGGACGGCGTGGACTGGGAGTAACCCTTAAATCGACTTTTTTAAATTGACTTAAGGGTGGCTAGGTCGACTCAACAAAGTGGACTAAGTCGACTTAAAGTTAAGTCAACTTAATAAGTGTTTTAGTGCTCGCCTCTAATAGGGCTCCTACTTCGTCGATTGCACCGAATGTAAATCAGCTGGAAAATCCATGCCCGGAAGCTGGCCAGGACATGTGCATGAGTGAAAGGTCAGGATTAGGCTGGGTTGGGGAACCCCAGCTTTCATTTCCCATGCAGTTTCCACACTCCCATGCTGCCTTACTCTACATGCTGAGATGCCAAAGCCCTAAGAGCTTGGATCCATGGAGCCCCTTTCTGTGCATGGCGTGTTAGCGTGTTTCTGCTAAGCAATAATTAATAGCGAGAACAAGCATTTTCAGGCAGCTTCTAGTCCTTCCAATGCACGCCCTTCCCCAGATTAAGTAGGATTTAAGAGGTGTAAATTCTGTTTATATTAAGGAAATTCCATAGAAACCACGGCATACCAGTGTGCCTATTCTTATCTCTGAATTTCTTGGACAAGCAATCTCAGCAACTCAGCTCAGGACCAGTCTTTGTGGAAGGGGAAAGCAGCAAGCCGGTGTGTTGGCCAGTCTCTTCAGGCTCTGGGTGGAAGAAGTTGCACCTGTGTCCTCATGGGTGACTCTCCAAGTCTGGGACACAAGGTGCGTGTGTGTGAGAGGAAGGTGATTCCCCCAGAGTGCAATGCGTGAAAACTGGAATAAGAGAATGGGCAAGGATGTGTGAGGCTGAGCCTCCCTGGGTGAATGGCAAACAGGCAGTGTGTATTTAATGTATTTGATTAGACAAGCACTTGTCAGGGATGGTTTAAGAGGTGCAGGGGACTGGACTCAATGACCTCTCATGGTCCCTTCCTGTTTCTATGATTCTGTGTTCTGGGGTGTCATCAGTCCATCCTATGTCAAGCAGAGGCAGGCTTGGCCCTGAATTCCAACTTGGACCCCATCCCCTGAATTTCAGACAGGGGGTCAGATTCCAATCTTCAGCTCCCTACACAGCTGGTTCTGAGGTGGCTCCCACACCAGAATGAGTGGGGGCGCCTCTTCTCCAGCTCCAAGTTCTGAAGTGGCTCCAGATGCTGGAAATCTCATGAGAACAGCTGGTCTTCTGAGATTTTCGCCGCTCAAGTTGTTAAAATCTCTCACGATCTCTGTCTCCAGTCTCCTTGATGACTGCTCTGGAAGTTTCAATGGCCTGGCCTAAGCCTGAGCTCTGGTTCAGCTCAAACCCAGAGTCTAGATTTGATCTGGATCCTCGTGAACATGGCAGGTTTAGAATTCTGTCCAGACACTTGTCTGGCTTTCTGATCCGTTCCAGTGTGGCTCTCTCGGCCAGGCAAGTGTCCATGACGATCTTGATTGTTAAATCTATCACTGGGATGATCGTAACCAGATGCCCACACCTTGATTTCTCTCTCTCGCAGCATTTGAATCCTACAACTAGATGATGCAACCTCTTCTTCCCCCAAGGGCATGAATCACCCTAAAGAGGGTAGAGACAACCCTCTCCGTACCTCAGCGCAGGTGTGCATAGCTGGCCTCTGGCAGAAAGGTTGGACTGCACTGTGCTTAGGATAAAGCAGATTACACTCACCCCCTGCATGTTGGTGAGCCAGCAGATATGGTCTCCCCGGCAGAAGTGGCTGGGACGCTCGCTTTGAGCCAGGCCTGACTCTTCACAGACCTGCGCCATACATGATCAGCGCAAAGTGAGGGTAAAAAAAACCCACTGAGGCTGGCTTGGTGCTTTTAGAGACCAGCGGTCACTCCTGGGCTAACCGAGGCATGTGGTTCTTTGTTTTTCAGGTGGTGCTGGAGACCGGGAAAAGATGCCTGTCAATCATGAAGCCTTCCTGCTCATGGCTAATTCCCAGAATGAGATGGAAGATTGGGTGAAAGCCATCCGGCGGGTCATATGGGCTCCCTTTGGTGGAGGTATTGAACATAGCTCACATGCACATAAATTAAAACTGTGGCCTCAAGGTAAAACATATTCTTGTGATATTCGGGTACGTGCAGCTCTGTCCGATCACTGCGATGCCTAACTAAAGTCTCTGCCTCCTGAACTGTGGGGGTGGCGGGAATCCACACAGCTCTTCTGCTGTAGGTAAAACTGCTTCCCGCAAAGGAACGGATGTGGAAGAAATAACATTGCAGTGGCATTTTATTAGAACTCTCATTGTTTACCGCTATTTTCACGACCTCGTCCCTGACTCCTCCACCTCCTCTCTTTTTTGCTGTAAGGGAGGGTGTCTAAACACTCAGGATATCTGAAAGGCAGCATCACTCTCCACTTGACCAAGAGAGGCCCCGATCCTGTGGCCTGCATAGCAGGAAAGCTGCCATTGACTTCAGTGGGTGTGTTGGCTATGTAAGGACCCAGGACACAGCCCAGGGTATCCGTGTTGCCAACTCCAGCCCTATGGTATTTGATGTTTTAGCTATATCTCCAGCACCTGGAGCCCTGTGGGTAGACTTCTTAAGGCTGAGATTAAATGTCTGGCCTTCCAGGCTGTGGGGAAAGCTTGAGAACGTGATCCCTGAAGGCTCAGCCACCACAAGACCAATTAAAAAAGCGAATTTAATTTTATTCTCATGATTTTTAAGCCAATCCCCTGATTTTTTTTTTTTTTTTTTTGGGTCACGGGAAGGGGTTTGACTCAGTTTGGCAGTACAGGGGAATGCCTGGAGGCAGCCAGGGTAATATACCCCTTCCTCTCTGAAGCATCCAGATCCTCCAGGGTCTTTAGGTGCCTAACTCCCATCAAAATCATTGGGATTTAGGCACCAAGGGTACGTCTACACTGGAGGCTCTGTTAAGTCAACCTAGTTAAGTTGACTTAGAGAGTCCACAGCCCTGCGTCCACACTGGCAGGGGCTAGGTCGACGGAGGAGTGGCCAGGAACTCTGCGAGGGAGCCTGGAGGCCAGCTAGCTCAACTTAAGGACTATCCTCCATCTACACTGACCTAAGTCGACTTCATAAGGTTGACTGAAGCCTTGGGTCGACCTTCAGAGCTGGTGTTATTAAGTCGACTTAAGGAAGTGCTTCAATCAACCTAATACGCGCCCAGTGTGGACGCAGCGGTCTGTAGGTCAACGTCACCACCCTTCAGTCGACCTAAAGCTCCAGTGTGGACGTACCCCTTGGTCCCTCTGACAATCTAGGCCAAAGGCCTGACTGCCAGCTGTGGGCTGGGCTGGTGGCATCTGTACAGAGCTGTGTAAAACCCCTGCAATAGCTGTCGCGCAATGGGCACACGTATCGGTCACAGCATCCAAGAGGAGGCCTCTGCCCCCTTGACTGAATGTGAGCTAATCTAGCGGGGTGCCCCCATGGCAGCCCTACACCCTGCTTCTAAGCCCAGCTGCAGGTCCATGCCCCATTTTCGGTTTGCCCCTGAGCCTCCTCCTGCAAGGGTGTCAGGAATCCCAGAATCCATTGGTGCAGCCAGAGCAGGAGGCTGTCCTTTTGAAGGGTCCTGATGAGTCTGGCAGAGACCACTTTACTGTGTGGACCATCTCATTACTGTAAGGGAGCTGGGCCAAGCAGCAGTTCCATGCAGATGTCTCCTCCAGGGCAGACGCTGTTAGTGCTCCTGCTGGCGTGAGCTCGGGTATTTTTATTGTCTAAGTGCCCACAGACGTATCAGTCCCTTGAAATAAAGCTAGACTGGTAACTGTCCTCGGGCTAAATCCACTAGCTCTGGCCTCGCCAGCACCAATGCTAAGGAATCCAAACATCAGCAGGCAGGCCCCAAAATCACTTGATAATCTTCAATGGAAGTTTTTTAAATACTTTTTTTGTTCTTTTTCTTGGCTGTCTGGTTCCTGAGCCTCCTGGGTGCACTCACTGCAACCATGAGAGCTAGGAATTTGCTTTTTAAAAAATGAAACTAGACCGTCTCCCATCATCCCATGACTCCAGGAGCTGGAGCTTTAAAAAACCCCACCAAATATCACCAAACTGAGAATAAATCATGAGAGGTGGAAACAAAACAGAGTAGGAGCTGGGTAATAAACAAGGAAAGGCAGGAATGTTCCTCTGTCACTATTACAGACAGAGTGGGCCCAACCCCGCTACCAGGGAAATGAGTGAGAGCTGAATTGGGCCCTGTAATAATAGTAATATCTAGCTCTCATCATCAGTGGGTCTCAAAGCACTTTACAAAGAAAAGCAGTATCACTATCTCCATTTTATAGATGGGAAAACTGAGGCACAGAGCAGGGAAGTGACTTGCCCAGGGTTACCTAATAGGTCAATGGCAGAGCCAGAATGAGAACTGAGGACTCCCATGCACAGGACTCTCTGCTAGCTCAGCAAGTTGAAATTTCACATCACTGATCCAGTCAGGATCCCATGCCTGCCTATTTTATCTATGTCTCTCTCCCTTTCCCTTGCATTTATAGAGCGCCAATTGCCAGGCATGTACTCCCTACATTCATTTCCAAAGTATTTCATCAGGCTTTGTGGAAATGATCAAATTCACACACACACCTCTCCCTGGAATCAGATCAGGGCTTTTCGCACATGGCAGGTCAGCCTGGCTCACGATATGGGAAGACAGTAACCAGCACAGTCTCTTCGTATTTTAACAGAATAATTTTAACTCCGCTTCACTGCCGCCGCTCTTAATTTTGAGACCCAAGTCTTATCTATTGACACGTTTTAATATTTGAAGCTGGGGAGAAAAAAATCAGGCTTTATTATTAATATGTAAATATCCAGCCCTGGAGAAAGTTGATAGGATGTGAAAATGAATTATGCCAAGATAAAAGGGGAGCTTAGCCACACACTTTAATCTTTGCTGGTGTATTGAAGACAGTCATAAATCAAAGAGGGGGGTGGGGATGGGGGAGGTGGCTGGGCATGTCGACGGCACAGCCTATTAAAAATGAAACAAAAAACTCCCCAAAGCTGTTGGGGAGCCCAGGTCGTTACTTGCAGACAGGTGCAGACTTAAAAGCCACAGCGAGTTTACACTGAAACAAATTTCAAATTCAGCCTTAAAATAAGATCCGTGGGTGGCTGAGCCTTTTGAAGAAGGGCTTGTTTATGACAAATGGGGTTCCCCTGACTTTCAGCGCCCCCCCCATCTAGCTGATTGCAGCTGGAGCACACACTTTGGGGAGCCCCGCTCTGAAAAGCAGCTGTGTGCATGGGGTTGGTTTGTGGCTCAGTTTTAGTTTGAAAAGCAGCGCATTTAAATGAATGGAGCTTGGCTGGGATGTGTTCTCAAGGCTCGATGAAAATGCTGCCTGACCCCACCTCACTCTCTCGTTTACACCACGGAGCGGCGTCAGGGAATTGCTCTGTATTTACACCCTGTAACCAAGAGCAGAATCTGCCCCGTGGGGCTTCATAACAGACATGCAGGTCAGACCCTTGGTGCCTTCATTTCCTTTCCAGCCTCCTCCATCTAGCCTCCATGGTCCTGTTACAGCGCATTTGCATCAGCCCGGCGGGGAGCTGGAACCACTGGACTTGCAGAGCAATGCTGTGTTTAGCTGTACCCCCCAGCGCCCTCCAAGCTCAGCTGTGTGATGCTGCTGTGGCAGACGGGCAGGCAATAGCGCCAGGGGCCATGGCAGAGCTCACTAATTCTCCTGCTTCAGACAGCCTTGCTGGTTGTTCACATCTTTCAGGGTTCTTGGGCGTTCGTTGTCTTACTCAAGGAAACCTCTGGCCAGATTGACTCATGGTCTCAAAGCCTGAGCCTCTGTTTCCTTCCCTGAGGGAGCTGTGAAGCCAGGCAACCGGGAGCTCTGAGGCTGACTGCTGCTGGATCAGCTCCCTTCTCCCTTTGCTCTTTCCTCCACTCCCTTCTCCCCCCGTTTCAGTCTGAATCCAACCCCCCTTCAGTTTGCTATGCCTTCCCACCTTTCTCCCCAGCCTGGCAAGGCCCGTATAGCTGAAATCTTTATCTAGGACGGTGCATCTCACCTCCACGCTAGGCCCTTCCGCTGTGGCGCCTGCCTCCTGGTCTCCTTTCTCAACCTACAGCTACACCGACCTCCTAGCTACAGGGCTGTTTCCATGGCCTTAGCCGGCAGCAGACAGAGGGTGTGCTTGTCACAAGTAGAACGAGCCAGTCTTGCTCTAGGCACCCGCCGACACCCGGAAATCGCTAGGAAGAGCTCCTGGTTTGACATCGCCACCCTGGCGTACGCCACTTTATTCCAGAATAATTAGCGTGTTTATTCCGAAGGAGACCATCTGCCCCGGGAGCTAGTCCAGTCAATTGCCCGATGCAGACAACCCCTAATTCCGGTGCTTTATTTGTAATGAAGAGGTGCTGGGGATCAAGCAATTTTTTCTTCTTTGGTTTCATAACTGGTGCAGCATGCCCAAATGTGCAGGGGCTACAAACTGCCAAGCCCAGAAGTGCCAGGGCTCAGCCCTGCTAAGCCCGGGTACAAATGAAGCATTGCCTAGTTCACTGAGTCTGTCAGAGAAACCTTGGACACAGAGTTTTAATCTGGGCCCTGTCCAGGGAAATCCAGGAATTCCCTGAAATATTGGGGCACCTGAGAGATCTTCCTGGAGTCAGTGAGGGCCTGTGTCTGGGTCCTCGTTGCGGAAATGGGGATGGCCCCACCCAAGTTGAATTAATGACTCTGCCATGCTTGACAAGTTCCAGAGGGGGTAACCGTGTTAGTCTGTGTACGGCAAAAAACGAGAATCCTGTGGCACCTTAAAGACTAACAAATGTCTTCGGGCATAAGCGTTCTTGGGCTCCAACCCACTTCGTCAGATGCATGAAACGGAAACAACAGTAGAGAGGTGTATACACATGCCAGGAGGAGTACCTTGGAAGCTGGTGTCCGAGGGAAAAACAGTTATTCGGAAGGGACAAACATTCCCATCAGACACACGTGCCTGCTGGGAAATTGGGCCGTTCAGCAGCTAGGACACTGTGCTGGGATTTGAGGGGTCGGGTTCAGCTCCTGGATTAGCCCTAGGCTCAATGTGATCTCAGGTAAATTGTTCAATGGGCTTTGTGTCTCAGTTTCCCTTTTGTACAATGCGGATTTCCCCAAGAGGGGTGTTGTGAGCAGAGAATCCATCCTGGGCACTCCCGACATGGGCCAGGGTGCTGGTGTCTCCTCTTCACAGTGCCCCAGAATCAGAGGCCAGCCTCCTCTTCCATTGTTCCTCCCACGTCTCTGCCCCGTTCTCCTGCCTTCCCATGGCAGAGAAAACCTGGTGAGATTCCTGAACAGCTGCTTGGTGTTTGCCTTGCTGGTGTGTGTGTGCTGTTATCTCTGCACAGAGATACGACTGGCGCCTGGCCAGTTTTATCAGTGTTTGTTCTTCCCCCCCAGAGTCTGGGGGCAGGAGACAGACCGGAGAATTGGGAAGGGAACAGAAGAGGGATCTGTCTTAATGAATTCAGAAAGAGCCACTCAGGACAAGGTGAAGGACAAAGTGTCTGAGGAGCTGGTGATCAGCTTTATGCCAGGCCAGTCGGCATTCACAGCAGCAGAAGGTAGATCTCCTTTTACAGATAGGGAAACTAAGGCACAGGACTGCGTCAGCTATGGGGCCTCGCTTTCTGCTTCACCCCTCTCCCAGCACAGCAGTCTACTCAGCATCTCCTTTGTCTCCCACATCTGTCCCTGAGAGGTGATAAGGCCTGACATAGCCGTGTTCGTCTATTGCAGAAAATAACAGAGTCCTGGGGCACTTTTAAAGACTAACAGATTTATTTACTGCATGAGCTTTCGTGGGAGAAAATCCCACTTCGTCAAACACTTCAGAGCGTCTGACGAAGTGGGATTTTCTCCACGAAAGCTCATGCAGTAAATAAATCTGTTAGTCTTTAAAAGTGCCCCAGGACTCTGTTGTTTTTTTGAGGCCTGACATATCTAAGGTGCCCCATGGGCTACCTTAAAAAGCCGGTGAGGTGCCCAGACACTGATATTTCTCTTCACCACACCCTGCAATCCTCATTGTACACATGGGGAACTGAGGCACAGAGAGGCCACGTGACTTGCTCCACAGCCACACAGGCTGCTGGGGTGGAGCAAGCCTCGGTCGCTGGCTGCTCACCATTGGACGGGCCTTCCCTTCGGCGACTGTCTCCCAGCTGTCCTAGAGAACAGACCAAGATGGACCCATTAATCAGACCCTGCAGGGCCGTCACTACCCCGAAAATAGGTTCCCCAGCTAAGGTCGGGACCAGATCGGCTCTGGGTCCCCACTGGACTCAGGGCACTAGTGCTGGGACTTGGGGAATGTGCTCCCCATGTGCTCGGTGCCAGTGAACCACTGAGACCCTGCATGTTTTTCTAAAAGATCTGCTCGAGGAAGTAATGCAGGGATCTTCTCTGGCCTGTGTTACGCAGGACCGCAGAGTCGCTGACTACAGGGGACCCTTCTGGCTGTCTAGTCTGTGAATCCGTGGCCTCCAGAGCAACACAGCGTGTTGCCTGGCTCCAGATGGAGATTTGGGACAGCTCAGGGACATGGATGGCACAGAGCAGAGCTCAGCAGCGTGGGCTGCCGTGTGCAGCGTGTTGCCACCACGCCACGTGCCCTGTAGGCCTCTGGAGCTGAAAGCTGCTTGCAGAGCTAGTATCAACTGCAGACAATGGGCCAAGCCCCCCAGGTGCTGTAAATTGACCTAGCTTGTGGTTTCCACCAGGATCCATCTCTCCGCTCATGAGCACCAGGGGCCGGGAATGATGCCGACTGAGCAATATCGTATCATCCTTGGTGGTAGGCAGAGGCCAGAGCTACACATAAGTCCCTAGGGCTCACGGAAGGACAAGGGCCTCTTCCGAGTTAGAGGGCACGCTGGACTATCCCACAAACCAACAGCTCCCTACTGGCTAGAATAGTAGCCCCTCGCTTCTGTGTCACATGGTCTCTTCTACACTACTCCAAGTGGTAGTAAATGATTAGTAATATGCCAATCTCCCCCTAATGAGATGTCTCTATGCACATACGTAGATAAAGTGGCAGGAGGTGACACTGAAGAACGTGAATCATAGTTCCTGAGTTTTGTGGAACCAGTAACACTTCTTGTGCCCGCCAAAGAGGCTCCGCTTTACATGGTGCTCTTAACAGCAGCTAAAGGCCGTGGGCCCTGTTTTGTTCCCTGAAGATACAGTCTGACTGTAGCACATTTCTCTCCAAAAGAGCTCCTAGTGCATCAGAGACTCTCCTCAACAGGCTCAAGTGTGTATTTGCACCTCCGTTCTCTCCAGGAGTCCATCAGTACTGTTCCTCTCTGTTTCATGTGCCCTTTACTGCTGATGCGTCTCATCTAGGTCAAGCACGAGGCGCTTGCGTTCATCTAGTAGACTGATCTGAATTCCATTGATGTTGGCCATAGTGGGCCACCAAATAAGAATGGTGACATCTTAGCTGGCCACAGATTTAAACTGTTTCATGCCGGCCTCCACCCATGGAGGGGTCAGTGCTTGGGGGGCTGACTCAGAATGGTAAGTGCCCCCAACTGAGTCATCCACACCCTCAGTTTCACACACACACCTCCCCTGTGAGCACAGCCAGCTTTGTGCTTTGTTTCTGAAAGCCACCACAGGTTCAAAGCCTCCTTCCTTGGTTCGTAGAGCAGGCCAGGCCATGACAATGGGTGATTAATGGGCCACGCATGCACCAGAGGTGTTCCTCCACGTGCAGGCAAGCCTTTTATTATCCCCGTGTTACTTCTTTGATGAACGGTGGGAGAATCTGTGGTAAAGGAGAAAGGTGACTTAGCTGCCTGGAGGAAGCAGATTTAACCCTTTGAGACCTTCCAACTTCTTCAGCTCCTCCAGGACCCTCTGATGTACTTGCAAGCCCTCCTTTTCCCCTTCCCACATCAATAGGCCTTCAGCTTTACAGTCCCCACTGCTCTCTGTTGAGCTGCCGGGGCTCACTCTGTCCTTGGCCTCTGCTGAGTGTGCTCCGAAAATTTGGGTTGACGTATTTAAAGAGAATCCCTCGCGTCCTGGCTCAGGAATACTTGAATCCCACAAGGAAGGGCAGCTCCCCTGCTCCTTTCAGCCTCACGATGTTTGAATAAAACCCTTGAACCATCCACTGCTTCTCCAGCTCCTCTGAGGTTCTTCTTTGCTTGCCACTGATGGTCTGGTTGGCATCAAGTTGTTGCCTGAGGGGTGGAAGCCCTGGGTACTCCTGTGCCATAACTCTCCCGAGCCACTTTCTGTGGCCACTCTGTTTAAACTCCTGGAAGTTGCCCTCCTTTTTCCTGACCCCAGGTTAATGCTAGAGTCTCAAGCAAATGGCCAGGACCTCCTGGTTGGAGAAGGAAGGGGAATTGCAGCAGGCAGCTCACCCAGGGACAGGGGACTCAGTGGGAGCAGGGTCCTGTTACAGGTCTGAAATCTAGGAGCCATCCCAGTGTGTCAGCCCTGGGGCAAGGCTGGTCCCAGCCTCAGGGAGAGAGGCCACCTTGTCAGTGAATAACAACCTGCGCTATTCTGTTCCTGTCACAATAACCAGTGGGCTGTGTTTACCCCTCCTGGGAGCTCACCCTTGAAACGGACCAGACAAATATAGGGTCGGAAAAGACCCGAGGCACAGAGAGTAAGTGATTTACCCAAAGTCACACAGCCAGGTCTGACTCCCAGACCAGTACCAGCCTTCCTCCTGACCCATCCTCTGGCAGAGCTGGGAATGAATCTCCGCTGATACCCAGTTCTGCACCTCCTCTTAGGGGAAGGGAAGACAGGCAGCTTCTAATCAGTTCACACGTGGGAGTGGCTCCCCGCTCCCTTGTAAACACAGACCGCAGAGGATCACTTTCTGCTAGAATTTCTTTGCAAGTCAACGTACCGCATGGCAGGCATTCTAGCCTCCCAAGCACAGACAGCTCCATAGCTTGGAGGTTGCTCTGATGCTCAGGGCTAGATTTTTGACCCTGACTGCTCCCTTTCCAGATAAGAGTGCAGGTTTTGCTAGTGCAATGATGCTTTGTCTTTGATTCAACTCAAATTTAGATGTAAAGGATAAAAGACAATGCATAAGAATCAGCAAACGGGTTCGATTATCTTGCTGAGCCTGGAGGATGTAGCAAAGCGAAATGGTGAGTGTGAAATTCACCCAGCAATGAGAGATTTGTGGGAGCCTGCTACCAGCAGAACCAGGCGCTTCTGAGGTTTGGTTTGGAGAAGCATTCAAAAATTCCATGATCATCTCATTCAGGTACCCAAGCTGCTTCAGTCTGGGGCGCTGGCAAGGTTTAGGGACACTGATTTTGGTTGGTATTTTATGTGATGTGATCTACCTATCACTGATTATGAAGAAATAACAAATCCTAGCTCTTACCTATTGTCTTTCATCCTCAGATTGTGAAGCAATTTACAAAGGAGGAAAGTATCATTGACCCCATTTTACAGATGGGAAAACTGTGGCACGGGGCAGTGACTTGCCCATGGTCACCTAGTAAGCCTATGACAGAGTGAGGAATAGAAGCGAGGTCTCCTGAGTCACAGTCCAGTGCACTATCCCGTAAGTCACAGATTCACCATAAAATAAAATGGTACCAAGCAGCGACGTTTGGATCCAGAGCCAGGCTGCAAATCTAACAAAGTTCAAGGGCATTCCTGGAGAGCCAGGGTTTTGGTTCGGCTGCTAGACAGGTACCAGCAGCAAAATACAGCCCTGGATCCAGTACCAGCTTCTGAACCTGTCCAGCATCCTTACAGTTGGATCTGGGGCAGGATTCCAAACCGTTCTCTAATGATGAGGTTCTTCGGTAGGAGGAGATATTATGCCATAATTATTTTGATATTCACTCACAGTCAATATTCCTGTAGAACCATCTGGATAGCAGGGAGATGAAGTAGACTAAGAGAGATGTTCCTACCATATTTGTGCAAACTCCTATTAAAGTGGATGGAACGGATGGGGACGAAGTCTCTGGGAAATAAGGCCCTAGAGTGCATATCCTCCAAGCTGTTTAGGCATCTCCCTCATGGGAGTGAGGTACCATTCTGGGCCTAGATATTCCAAGTTGGACATCCAAAGAGTGAACTAATGACAGTTCTGAAAACTTGGGCTTTCCATGTCTCTCTGCCTCGGTTTCCCTATATTGAAAATGAGAGGCAACCACGTAATAAGTGAGACAACAGAGTCCTGTGGCACTTTTAAAGACTAACAGATTTATTTATTGCATGAGCTTTCGTGGGAGAAAATCCCACTTCGTCAGACGAATCCCACGAAAGCTCATATAAATAAATCTGTTAGTCTTTAAAAGTGCCACAGGACTCTGTTGTCTTCCTACAATAGACTAACACGGCTCCCCCTTTGGAATGTGACGTAATAAGTGGTGAGAGTGAATGTGAGTAGTCCCCGACTGAAAAGGAGCAATGGAAGTGAAAGATTTCATAGATCCCAAGTCCAGAAGGAACCAAGGTGTTCATCTGGTCTGACTTTCTGTATGAAAGGAACTGCCCCACAGTAATTCTTAGAGCACATCTTTCAGAAAAAGCAGCCAACCTTGATTTAAAAATTGCCAGTGATGAAGAATCCACCAGAAGTCTTGGTGAATTGTTCCAATGGGTAATTACCCTCGCTGTTAAAAAATGTACATCTTATTTCCAGGATTTGTCTCGCTTCGATGCTAGATTGCAGATCCCTTTATGTATGTTTCCCATGTTGTTATTGCCTGGTGTGGAGAATCACATTTTCCGAGGGATATTTGCTTAGATCAGATTTGAAAGGTATTTTTATGTTGCTCTCAACATTTCCTTCCCCAAATATTTCCTCTTGTCGTTGTTTAGAGAGAATAAGTGGCTGGTTTTGGTGCGGCACTCTGGATGCTGCGGCTAAGCAATGCTCAGGGCTGTTGATCGTCTTTTTGTTTTCTCCGTGCAAACAATTACAGGCTCAGTTTGGAGAATAAGCCGTGCAGAATTTGTGGCAGTATAATTTACTGCCCTGTTTATGGAGGCTCCTTCCTGTCTCACTTTAGACAGGGTCTCCCTCATTGCTCAGGCAGGATGTGCAGTGATGTTGAATAACCTTTCAGGGCGTATGCGTGGTCTCATGTTCGTCTTAAATACAGGTCCGGATGACAGCTGGAAATCAATGTGAACCGGTTACTTTGTGAGCATGCAGAGAACTCTATATTTTGAGGTTCTGATTTGCATTCAGAGACCAGCAATGATGACTCCCTGGGCCAGAATAGTGGGCTAGGAGTGGAGCTTTATTAAGACTCTTAACTTAAGAGGATCAGTCCCAAACTACCAGAAGAGTAGGGAATTTTTCTGTGCCCAGGGAGGGATGATTCTTCAGTGATTTCCTGCTGAGGTTAGCAGCACATCTGATTGTCCTTAATTATTTTGCCTGCCATCTTTCTGTGGGTAAAAGGAGGTGACCCATCCACCTGCCCAAACTTTGAGGGAGTTCACGTCTGGAGCCAAACTTGAAGATTGGACCCTACCTCTGAGAAGAAGCAAGTGAAGGCTCTGGCTCTTACATCCCTGAACACAGCAGCTTGTGGCCAGCCCTCGGCGGGGAAGCAGGCAGGCTCCATTCATACAAGGAGTTGGAGTCAAGCCGTAGTTCAGTTCATGCAGGCTCGCCGTTCCCGTTTCTGAGTTTTGCGGTCGGTTTCAGGGTTGGATTTGACTTGCGGTAGAAGCTAGAAACCCGTCGGGTTTTCAGGAGGCGTTTCTGAGAGTGAGTGAACTTTCCAGCAGAGTGTCAGGGCTTGTAAAGACATGAGGAGCAGGTCCCTTTCTCATAGCTCAGGGCCCTACGGACTAACTGCAGAGCAACCAGTTTATGAGAGCATTACCAAGAGACTCCACCCCCGGCGGCACCTTGTGCCGAAGCCGGGGTACCAGGAACCAAACAGCTCAGCTCCCCCGCAGGACATCCGTGGTGAGTTTTCTTGCCAAATTGCCCAGGAGACCAAGACTTTATCAACAGAACCAGAGCAGCCCAGTTAGTAGCAGTGTAGCTCCCCCCAAACCCCATTCCCAAGAGAAGAGACAAGGTCAGTCCCGTTACCCTTCCGCCTTTGGAGCATCTCGTGCCGTGGTGATGAGCGTCTGGATGCAGTGTCTCCGGCTGAGACAAGCTGCTGTGAACAGCTAAAAACGCACCTCTTTGGAATCCAGCGCCCAGACTTCGAGTGCCCAGGCCTCCGTGTGCGGTCAGAGCAGGAGGGATGGAGGTCATCTGGGCTTGGAAGAGAGAACTCGTGCCCGTAGGAGCCTGGTACGCTAATGAGGCCAGCTGAATCGCACTGAGAAGAGAGCAAGCCGTCTAAAACCCGAGCCAGGAGGCAGAAAGGAACTGCTGCTATGTTTTGATGTGCCTGGAGCCTAAAGAGCAATGAGGAGTTGGTGGAGGTACTCTGATGGATGGACTGCACGTGTCTACTTGTGTCACAAAGAGGGCCTGCCAGCCAGGAGCTGAAGGGAGAACCCATTCACACCACTCCACATCTTCTCACAAGCCCAGCAAGATGGAGCGTCCTTCGGGAATCCGCAGCTCCTGCTTGTGCGAGAGTCTCAACTTTCCTTTTTGGAAAAAGTACACTTCCAACTTGAGGGTGGCACAGAAAAGCTTGGGCGTGCAATCCATGGCCGGCCTTGGGTCTCAAAACCCAGAAGGCCAATTGAAACTCTCATTTTTAAGCCAGTCCCATGACAGTTTGGCCTTTGAGGCATGATTTCTGAGTGCTTTGGACTGGGAATGTTGCGTTTGACATGCACCCCAGCCTTATGAAACAGACTAAGAACTACTTCTCTCCTATCTGTGATGCTCCCATTATCTGCTTAAATGTCTGATCAGTTTCTGAATCCCACTGAGGCCTCAGCCTCAATTGTTTTGTGTGTGTGTTGCCTTTCCATGGCACTGGATGTCCTCATCATTGAAAGAGTGACTGGGAATGACCCTCTCAGTCTTGTGATGGGTTAAGAAGGGAGCACTAAATATAAAAATGAAAACCTCCACGTGACTTTTCCCATCTTCTGGGCATCCGTCCCAACCCCTCATTCCCAGTCTCTGTAATGTTGCTAGGGGTAGACGTGGTACATCTTGGAAGCAGTGTCAGGAACCTGATGGTCCCATTGTTAATCATAAAGAGCTCAGCCAGGCTTCCTCCGGCAGCTCATGGTCATGTTTTCCATAAGCTTTAGCCTGCCATATTCCCCCTGAAACATGACCAGACAAGAACCATGCTGAAACGATAGAAATAGACGTAGACGAAGATCTACTGGTCTACACTGCGAGGCTGAGTCAATGGGAGATATGCAACCTGCGTGCCGCACAATGCAGATCTCCAGTTGACTTAGTTATTATGACTTACGGCACTGTCTTCACTCGGCTGCGTCGACCATCAACGCTGTCCCATCGACACAGCGTTACTCCACTGGGGGAGGTGGAGGGAGTTACTGCGTTGACGGGAGAGCACTTTATGGCTCAACACAACATTTTCAGTGTAGACGTGGCCTGACCCTTGGTGCCTCTCGAGCACTTTCTAGTCAGTGAGCGCAGTAGTCTAGCATTGTTATTGTTGGCATCAGCTCCTAGATGCCCCAACCAGCCCTCATTGTGCTAGATGCTGTACAAACACTGAGTGAGCGACAGTCTCTGCCCCAAAGAGTCTACAGCCCAAATAGAGCAGACAGACCAAGGGTGAGATGGGAAACAACTTACCCAAAGTTATCTAGCAGGTTTAGGATTAGAAACCGTCTTTTGAGTCCTAGGAGAGGCCCCCGATCACTGGCCCACACAACTTCTCAGGGGTTGAACTCTCACAGCCTGATAGTGAGGGACGTCAGTATCCCCACACCACTTTTAGTCATGGGGAAACTGAGGCCTAGAGTGCTGATACAGTTTGCCCATGATCACATACCAGGTAAGTGTTAGAACCAGAGGTAGAAGGCCCCGATGGAGTCATTAGCCTCCTCGAGTCAGCTGAACGTAAGCTGCATGAATGACTGTAGGGGGTATTTTCCCCCAGATACCCAGAAGCACATAGATGAGAGTTATCTGAGAGGAAAAGTTAGCTGCACTTTGTCACATCTCCCAAGGTTGGGATGAAGGTTCTGGGTCACTGAGCCACAGTCCCGTGATCGCCAGTCTTAGCGCAGGCTGTGGGGCGTATGTCTCTTGACCTGGCGATTGCTGGTTCAGTCCCCAAGGCAGCCTTCAGGTTTGCAATCCCCTCCCTATATGGCAGGGTTCCTTCTTCATTCTGTCCCGTTGACTACCCTGCTGAGCAGTAACATTGCGTGTCAATGGCTAAAATAAAGCACCCCTGGGCCTGCTGGGGTGAAGATTTCTGCCTCTGCTGGTCCATGTGAGAATGAACCAAGGATCCTGGAGCTCCGTGGATGCCCCTTGACTGACTCAGGTGGGGAGGGATGTCCCTTTGACACTGACCTAACCGCGTCTGCTACGTGTTCTTCAATCACGATGCCAGCCAGGGGCAACAGGCTGTCCGTGGGGCAGCTAACAGACAGGTCGGAGAGCGTGGCATACAGACAGCAACAGTTGCTGAGTTCTCCCGGCTACCAGGAGCAGATCTGACAAGCAATTAGACCATGAATCTATTATACAAGCTATAGGGGATGCCTTTGTTAAAACTCGAGCCCCATACTTACTTAGCTGCTGTTTCCACAGGCTGTGTGTGGAGGGGTGGGCAAGATCGTACCTGCCTGTCTCTCTCTGTTTCTCCCCTGGCTGAGGGAGCTGGCTAGCTCTGCGTCTCATTGGATGTTTCAAATGCTTGCTGCACAAGTCATAATTAATGCCGACTGGTGGATCTGAGACCAGATGTGCTGCTGAGATTATGTCCCAGGGCAGCCTGGCTGTTGTCTGCTCTCCAGCGCTGGGCGAATGGAAGGCTGCCAGTGCGGGGACTCAGAATGTGTCTGATGCCTGAAGTCAGGGCTTTCTTTCTCTGCCGCTCCTGCTGTCTGACACTGCCTGGCTTCTGCCTGAAGCTCAGCGCCTGCCATGTAGCTGAGTGCTGCACCACAGCCAGAGGTAGGCAATCGTTTTCCAGAGTTACCATTGTTATGGTTTCCTTTTCCTAGAGGAAAAGTAGATCTTTGCATTAATACTTGGGTGAGCTCAGCCACGGGCTAAATATAACTTTTGGTCTTTACAGAGGTAAAGCAGGGAGGAGGAGAAGGTCTGGCTGCCCGCTAACTGCTAAGAACGTTTTCAGGGGAAATTTTTGCAGAAGAATGTGCACATATGTCTTCTCAGTTCCCTTTTCCATCAAGGGCTCCATCTTTGACCGTAGGAAAATCTCACTATCTGTGCCTCCAATCCTCTTGTGTCCCTTTCTCCCGCTCTTTGTCTGCCTTGCTTAGTTAGAGCGTAAACTCTCGGGAACAGGAATTCAGCGTGTGTATGTACAGCACCTGGCACAATTGGACCTGTAGCTGCTACTGCTAATGATCTGTGCACAGGAAGGTGCGGGTGTGCACAGGTGAGGAAAATGAGTGTGTCTGCACAATGGTGCACAAATGCGTTCGTGTGAGGCATGGAGATGGTGTGTGCGGGAGTGAGCTGAGTGTGTGGGGCACACTCTGGGCCCAGCTATGATTTTATGTCTGTGAGAGTGATGGGGGAGTGGTGGTGCGTGCGTGTGTGTGTGTGTCTTATCTCACACACACACACACACACACACACACACACACACACACACACACAC